>JMFS01064532.1:0-11158 GCA_000699545.1 Podiceps cristatus
GCCTCACCAGTGCGGAGTACAGGGGGACAATAACTTCCCTGGTCCTGCTGGCCACACAATTCCTGATACAAGCCAGGATGCCATTGGCCTTTTTGGCCACATGGGCACACTGCTGGCTACATTGGCCTTTTTGGCCACCTGGGCACACTGCTGGCTCATATTCAGCTGGTTGTTGACCATCACCCCCAGGTCCTTTTCTGCCTGGCAGCTTTCCAGCCACTCCTCCCCCAGCCTGTAGAGTTGCCTGGGGTTGTTGTGACCCAAGTGATCTGGCACTTGGCCTTGTTGAATCTCATACAATTGGCCTCAGCCGATCAATCCAGCCTGTCCAGATCACTCTGTATCGCCTTCCTGCCCTCAAGCAGTCCCATCTTGGTGTCTTCTGCAAACTCACTGAGGATACACTCAATGCCCTCATCCAGGTCATTGATAAAGATATAACAGAACTGGCCCCAATGCTGAGGCACAGAGAACACCACTTGTGACCGCTCACCAGCTGGATTTAACTCCATTCACCACAACTCTTTGGGCCTGGCCATCCAGACAGTTTTTTACCCAGCGAAGAGTGTGCTCATCCAAGCCATGAGCAGCCAGTTTCTACAAGGATTATGCTGTGGGAAATGGTGTCAAAGACATCACTAAAAATCTAGGTAGACAACATCCACAGCCTTTCCCTCATCCACTAAGCAGGTCACCTTGTCATAGGAGATCAGGTTATTCAAGCAGGACCTGCCTTTCATAAACCCATGCTGTCTGGGCCTGATCACCTGGTTGTCTTGTACGTGCCCTGTGATGGCACTTATGATGATCTGCTCCATAACCTTCCCCAGCACTAAGGTCAGGCTGACAGGCCTGTAGTTCCCCGCATCCTCCCCAAATCCTCCCTCTGGCCCTTCTTGTAGATGGGCATCACATTTGCTATCTTCTAGTCAACTGGGACCTTCTGGTGAGCCAAGACTGCTGATAAATGATGGACAGTGGCTTGGTGAGCGCATCTACCAGCTCCCTCAGTACCATTGGGTGGATCCCATCCAGTCCCATAGACTTGTGTGTGTCTCAGTAGTGTAACAGATCACTAAGCATTTCCTCTGGGGTTATGGGGGTTTCATTCTGCTTCCCATTCCTGTCTTCCAGCTCAGGGGGCTGTGTGCCCAGAGAACAACTTGTCTTACTGTCAAAGACTGAGGCAAAGAAGGCATTAAGTACCTCAGTCTTTTTTTTTTCCTCTTCCTTTGTCACTATGTTTCCCCCCACATCCAATAAAGGATGGAGATTGTCCTTTGCCTTCCTTTTGTTGCTGATGTATTTATAGAAGCATTTTTATATTGTCTTTTACAGCAGTAGCCAGTTTAACTTCTAGTTGGGCTTTGGCCCTTCTAATTTTCTCCTTGCATAACCTCACAGCATCCTTGTAGTCCTCCTGAGTTGCCTGCTCCTTCTTCCAAAGGTCATAAACTCTCCTTTTTTTCCCTGAGTTCCAGCCAAAGGTCTCTGTTCAGCCAGGCCGATCTTCTTCCCTGTCGGCTCACCTTTTGGCACATGGGGATGGCCCGCTCCTGCGCTTTTAAGATTTCCTTCTTGAAGAATGTCCAGCCATCCTGGACTCCTTTGCCCTTCAGGTTCCTCCTGAGGAACTCTGTTAACCAGGCTCCTAAACAGGCCAAAGGCTGCCCTGCAGAAGTCCAAGGTAGCAATTCTGCTGACCTTCCTCCTTACTTCTCCAGGAACCAGAAACTATCGTTTTGTGATCACTGTGTCCAAGACAGCCTCCAATCATGGCATCACCCACAAGTCCTTCTCTGTTCACAAAAAACATGTCCAGCAGGGCACTTTCCTTAGTGGCCTCACTCACCCACTGTGTCAGGATGTTATCCTTCACACGCTCCAGGAACCTCCTAGACTGGTTCCTCTGCTGCATTGTATGTCCAGCGGACATCTGGAAAGTTGAAGTCCCTCACGAGAACAAGGGCGAGTGATCATGAGACTTCTCCCAGCTGCTTGTAGAATATTTTTTCTGCCTCCTCATCCTGGTTGGGTGGTGTATAACAGACTGCAACCTTATCTGCCTTGTTGGCCTTCCCCCATAAACCTTCAATCCTATTGTCACCATCCTCAAGCTCTAGACAGTAAAGACTCTCGCAACACACAGGGTTACCCCACCGTCTCTCCTTCCTTGTATGTCCCTTCTGAAGGTTTTGTAGCCATCCATTGCAGCACTCCAGTTGTGCAAGTCATCCCACCGTGTTTCCATGACAGCAACTATATCATAATTTTCCAGCTGCACAATGGCTTCCAGCTCCTCCTGTTCGTTGCCCATGCTGTGTGCATTGGTGTAGACGTACTTCAGTTGGGCTCTTGATCCCACCACCTTTTTTTGGGGAGAGGCCCTAATAATTCCTATGTGACCATTCTCAGCCACTTCTGTGGTTTCTAACACTTATTCTTTAAGATTTGTACATTTTGGATGTCTAACACTTACTCACTGAACTGATACTCAGTAAAACAGATTTTCATGTAACTCAGCTTCTCTGATAACCTGATTAAATGTGACCCTTGGTATTCAGTGCCAGGTGATTCCCAGGGGAGTGAAATTATCACATGCTTAGTCTTGCCATCCTTACTCAATAACTGCTTGATCTATAACTTATTGAAAATGGTGGTAGTTCCCATGAACTGCAGTCAACTTTAAATCTGGGTATTAATTACCAAATACATCTCCTCTTTAAGGCACAGACCATTGCTACTGGTCCTACGGAGTAGTAATAACTTCATGATCTCCAAGACAACTACTATTAACGTATTTGCAAGGCGTAGATTGGAGCGCAACGGTTTTCTTCTTGGAACCCCTAGGCAAAATATTCAGTCGGTCCCCAACTTGTTTTAAAGCAAACACATGGTAAAACGATGCATTGCTTGACCCCTATCGCTTGAAGGATCTATAAGTTTATGAGGCTCTTTTTACTTCTGCCAGGTAGTGAAAATACAGATAAATCTGATCCATATAAATCAAGTTTTTAATTAAAATACAGTAGGTTTCCTAATACAAATGGCATTTTCCTTTCTACTCACTGAATCCTGCTTTAAAGCCAACACTGAACAAATAAGCTGTGCTTATCAGTACAGTGTTCTTGTCTGTCAAATATCACTGAGGGTTTTTTTTCTTCTCATTATATTTTGAGTTTTAAATAGTCTAGTTTATGAAGATGTCTTTCCTCTCCCCCGCCCCAGAAGGCATATATACTGTCTTTGTTCAAACCATGGGAGTGTTTTAAAATAAAACATTATTAGAAGATGTTTACCATCAACATTAATTCTGACCGTCTTTTCATGTTTTCATCTGGAGAGGGAAGTCCGAGGACACCATTTAGTAAAGAGAGTTTCAAATGACATTCCAAGATGGGCTTTCTCAGAAAGTGAAGCACATCTTTCCAGTCTCTGTTTTGAGACATTTGTTAACGAGCTTGTAAGTTCATGAAAAAAAAAGGGAAAAAAAACCCCAAAAACATTAACTAGCCTGTTGTGAGCAATATTTTCCCCTTTCTACAGCAAGAATATGAAAAGACCACATAAGCGTGAGAGGATCCAAATAACCATACCTTCTAACAAAACACAACACGCAAAGGCTTTTTAGAGATGCTTGCTGCACTATGGCTGGTTTATGAAGATAAAACATGGTGAGAACTATTAAGAAGTCCACAGGTGACTAACGTAATGCTTCTGGATGCCTATCCCTTAACATCATGAAGACAAAAGTATTTTGTTTCTATTTTGCACCAAACTTCAGTAGATGGAACTTTTTCAGCTGAGTTTCAAATGGGAAAAGGCCTATAAGAACTGAAATTAGCAACTTAATTTTTCCAGAACATTCTGATTGTGTTCACACTTCTTCACTGATAACACGGCCAAATAAAAAATCTCTCTATGGACTTGCTTTTAAATGTACTTTCAGGAAGGGTTAGGAAGGATATCCTTTAAGGTCAATAATTTCTTGTGAAAAGTTCTGCTCATTGAGGATGGCTTTCCTAGCCCCCAAAATTCTGCATCTAACATGAAAGGAATATGTGTTAGACTCAATCTAGACTGGTAGAGAAATCTATCACTAAAGAGATTGCTTAAGAGCAAGGTATCATGATTTGATGATATCAACAGCTATTCATGTCCTTGGTATTTAAAAAACAAAACAAAACAAAACAAAAAACCAAACCAAACCAAAACAAAACCACAAACAAAACCCCATCAATCCAGTCTCACAAAGCTGAAAACAGTTAAAAGCCAAATCAGCTGAAAAGAAAGAAAACAAATAGAAAAGGGAATAATAATTAGGAACTGCTTAAAACATTCTAGGAGATGCTTTAAAAACCACAATCCAACTGAGAACAGGGGCTATTCTTGTTAACAGAGAACAGACAGGCTCAGAAGGGGTATGAATACAAATATATTCTATAAAACACGGGAGACAAGAAAAAGAAATATAGATTTTAGGGGGTGAGGGGGAACAAAAGCAGGAGAAATCCATAGCTAGTTGAATTAACAGTAAGAAAGGAATTAAGTATCCCAGAAATTAAAATAATTCAAGCAATGATTTGTATCAGTACCAGGTGGAAATAAGAGAACTGTGACTAATAAAGCAAAGGCAGATGCTTCAAAAAGTATCTGGGAAAAAGAAGTGAAATAATACATGATTTATACTGCAAAGCGATACATATTTTCTAATTTAACAATAGCTGAAGACAATGTTAAAAAGCAAATCCTAAATTAAGACATTTTTCAGTCATCGCATCCTGACACCTTGCTCTCAAGCTCCTCAAGCACTGAGGAGCTCTCTGACCCACACACGTTCTTTCAAGAGATTTTGGATGGCTGGGAACTTTAAAGTGAAAGACGGCTAATATGAAGCTAACGTTTGTAAAGAGATACATGGAATGGGTGGTGTAATTAGAGATCTTTCAGAGCTAAAAGCAATTCCAGGTAAATCAGTGGAAGAGTTTACACAGGTCATAGTCTCTAAAGAATTAAGGGAGTACAGTGTAAGTACCACCAGGCAACAAAAATACCTAGTGATATTAAAATGGAATTAAAAGTTTAGCTGGTAAAGGAAATGGGTTTAATGTTACAGATGTTTCAGAGGTATTCAGCTTCACGCTACCTGACATTTTAATTAGGGAATTAATGTAAACTGTATTGAATTTGTAGTATTATAAATTGATTAAAAACTGACTAGTTCCTAGGTCTGAAAATGTCACCATAAATGGGGAAAATTTTATCAACCTAATGGGTTTTTAATAAGGGCCCAAAGAGATAATTTCTTGACCTTACAGTATTTAACTACATTTTTAACAGTGACACAGAACAAACTATGAAGTTGTTACTGAGAATTTTGCCAATGACACAAACCATGGCAGTGGTAAAAAAGAGGAGAGAAAAAAATCAAGGGGGTGATATAGTTAAACTGTCAATGGGGCAGGTGAGGCCCTCGGGATCACTCCATCCCTCCCCATTTCCAAGGAAGAACCAGCTGTTCTGACAGCTTTTTGCCTAATCTGCTTTTCAAGGGGAGAGATTCCCCTGCTGTCCATAGGGAAGTTACTCTGGTACTTGCTTGTAAGCCTAGTGCAAGAAAACAATGCATGTTTCTTCATGTTCAAAAATAAGGTGACGTGCAGCAGCGAAGAATGTTTGCAGGCAGAGGTATGAGAAGATGAGGAGTCTAATCTGGAATCTAAAGAGATCTTGAGCATCATCTCAGCAAGACACAAAATTATTAAAATGCTCATGTGATATCTCTAGGTTGAAATACAGACACAATAAACAAGGCTAACAAAGTTTGCTGAGCTCCGTATATGTCCCCTGATGTCTGGTAGAGCTGGAGAACCTTGGATTCTTGATGCCCACAACTCAAAAAGATGTTAAGAATTTGGAACAGGCTCAAAGTAGAGCCCAGAAACTCTTAAGATGATTTAATCACCTGATACCTTAAGTACCTAAGCTCAGGTGCCAAGCTCAAGTGTGTGAAGGAAAAGGTAGCATAGACACAGGCTGTAAAGGAACAGATGTGTAATAATAATGAACTTTTAGCCTTGTGTATAAAGATATAAGATTAAATTGATAGAAGATAAAGCCAGAAAAATTCAGAGCCGAGAAAGCCATTTTTTTACAGCAAGGATAAACACAACCATGGAACAATGCAGCAAGACTTGTAATGGATTTTCCATCACTAAAGATTTCGAAATCCATGCTTTTCCAGAAGACTTACTCTAGCTCAGCCATAGCTACTGACTTTGATGCCAAAGTTCAGGGAAATCCTGGGATCTCGGAATATGTGTGAAGTCAGAGGACAGTGGTTCATCCTTACTGTTTGTGACTCTTTGCATACTGTTTCTTTTCCATGCTGTTTCTTGTCACCCAAGCAAATCCTCAACAACAAGAAAACTGTTCAGGTGAGTAAGATAAAGAGTGGACTCAGATGAAATGGCTGACAGTTCATCTGATTCTTTGCAATGTTAGGTGTGAAGTTCAGAGGTGAAGTGAAGACAGGGGATGACAGCAGTTCCTGAACAAGTGCCAGATGAGACTGAGGCACGTAAATATTTCAGCCAGGTCAAGCAACAGCAGGAAAATGATTTCTTTTTACACATTTCATCTAATGCTGGCTAAAAAGAATGGAAACAGAATCCTTCTAGAGTTTACCGTCTAAGGTTTACAAGTCACCGACATTGTTACGCAAAAGGAACAAGTGCAAAAAGAGGTTGTCTCTGTCCTCTTCCTCCACATGGTCCCACAGTTTTGAGGAAGAACCGACAGACTCTGTCAATGGGAAAACCTTGTACTTCAAACTAATCTCAGCTAGTCTGGGGTCCATCCTCATCTCTTGGAATAAAACGACATCCCAACAGTCATATTGTTCTGAGCAGCTGAGTCTTATTCTCTGCAGCAGAGAGCAAACTCAGCACAAATAACAAGACAGGTAGCTGGATCTCAATGCATTAAAACTTTAGTGGATTTAAACCAAATCTTTGTACGTGGATCAAAGACAAGGAAAAGAACAAGGGAGTCTATGGACTTTTGATATAATAAGATGATGACAAATTTCACAGGAATTATTTGAAATTTATGTTCTTGTAGTCAGAGCCGAATTTGCCCCCAAAATCTTTAATCACTAATAATATGACTTCATTCTTGTGCAGCTGCTTCAGCAGGTACTTACATACACACAATAACAAAAATCTTTAGTTCAATTACTGTGCTGGGTAGAAAATCATCCTTTCCAATTCTAAAACCTGGCTGGTTCAGATATTTTCCTGAATCTTTTTTTGGTTGGTAATTGAAATTTACCAAGAATATTTTAAGTTCATTTTTCTGTACCACAGTGTTCTCATTCACTTCTTGACACCTCTTTTTACTCTGAATGAAAAGTGCCAGGAAGCTAAATGATAAATTTTAGATCTTACTGGTCATCTGACCCAAAAGGGACAGAATCCACATTCTGGTGGCAGTACATGGAGCCACTCAGCCCGCTCACCTGTGTGTCTCACAGTATTTCTGAACTATTGCTTTACAGTCTTCTCAGGTGCTCCTCGTTACATGTCCACTCTACTGCCAATTCCCTTTTTTCCTTCTCTCCCTTTAGGCGTGCATCTCCAAGCCTGCCTGCCTACCTCCTTCTTCTGCCTCTCTGAATTTATAGCTTCACGTTTAAAGTCTGAAGCAAAGAGAAGGGAGATGAGCAATTCTAATGCCTTTGCTGTGAGGAAACAGGGAACCCAGCTGCCCAGCACAGGCTCTGCAATGCTGCTTTCACCAACATGTTGCAGAAAATTGAAGCTGCTTTTTCTACCTATTTTTCTTCCCAGAACTAACATCTTAAACCACGAAGATGCAGGAAAATGATGTGAGCAGCATGGAACATGTTTGTATGGGGCAAATGTTTTATCCTGCTTGTGTTGGAAAAGATGAGTGACAGAAGACTCCCTGATGGTTTGGGTGCTTATTGGTGAACCTGATACAGATGTGTCCAAACTGGTCAGAGCTTAGTTAGGATACTGAGATACCCGAACTGCCCATGAATAAGAAGCAGGGTAAACTGGGCAAGCTTCAAGCTTCTAGGCAGCACAAGCAACATCAAACTTGGCCAAACCCGAGAGCAAGGGGTTGGGGCTGACCCAGTCCTACCCTGGGAAGGGGAGCAAAAAGCGAAGAGCTAGGCGTCCTGGCAGGGTTTGGGCTTGTTCATGCACACACTGCGGGAGTGAGATGGTGATCGCTGCTACCTGAAAGAGTCACCTTCTTGTCAGCAGCATTGCCCTGCACACCTGACTCCACTGCAATACAGGAACAGCCCTCGCTTGCCAGGGCTCTAAAGCGGGCAGCGGAACCACAGCTATGTTGCTGTTCCCAGGAATCTGCTGCCAGAGGCAAGTGCCTGCTGTGTCTTTGCCTAGAGAAATCTCACGAGGAAAAGGTAACTCACACAGTAAATCCACGATACTGTGACTAGAAGTCTTCTAGTGCCTGCGCCAGCACTTGGAGCCGTTTGAGGTATCTCTGTCGCACAGCATACGACACTGCTGTTGTAACAGCTACTTCGTATTCAGTGGTGGCCAGTGCCAGTGCTTCACTGGAGCCCTGGAGCAGTACATCCAGAGTGGATATATTTACAGCTCTTAGGAACTTGCAGTTCCCTCCAAGTGGAAAATTCATGTTATTCTATGTATTTTATACAGTTTCAGTGCTAAAAGAAATCAGAACCCTTCCTTCCCTTTCACAGCTACCTCCAGTCTTTATTATTTTCTACACATACTTTTACTGGTGATTTTCTTTACAGAGCTATCCAGCTTAAAAAGAGAAAAAAAAGACCAAAAAAAAGAAGAATACTCTCAGATCAGGTTTTGTTTTATGAGGAAAGAAGGTTGGTCCGTGTTTTATGGGATGGGATTTGAGAAGGAAAGTTACACCATGTGCAGGCTATGGGAGGGCCTTTGTGCTTACAAGGGGCAGGATGGGAAATGAGGCACTCGAGAGGGATAACAGCAAAGGAGAAATGGGATTAGCAGAGCCCAGGCGGTGCAGAGGAGCGACAGGTGATGAGTCACGCTGGCAGGAGGAGGGGAGAGTGGAGCCTTAAAACAAGAACACAGGCTTTGAAAGCCACGTGGACGAGGAATTGGACTCAGGGATCAGTCTGAAAGTGTGTGAAGAGAGGAAAAGGAGAGGTGGGATATATGAGCCCTGCTCCTGAGAAGATACATAGTTCAATAGGTTTAGCAGGTCACAGGTAACGCCATCATATATTCAGCCGTTGTAATAAAACAGCTATGCGCACATGCCGCATGATCTGAAATACAACTGTATTCCAAAAAAGTGTTCCCAGCTGTATAACCTGTGGTCTATCAAGCGCTAGTAATATATATGCCCACGTGATCTCTTTTAGCTATACTTTTTCAAAAATGGTGCAGTTAAAATTGGCACCACACAAATATGAATGCAATTCAGTCATTTCCCAGGTAGTTTATGCCTATTTAACTTGAAGCTCTTACCAAAGTGAAGAATTAGGAACTGACTGATAAACCTAGGTGGTGGCTCTGCCGCTGTCCCCACTGGTTGGGATCGCTCCAGTAGCGGAACTGGCGTTTTAATTCACCCTGCCAACAAAGATGGGCTGGAGATAGCACAGCAGGCTGTGCCCCAGAGGTGAGAGCATAGACCCACCGCCTCTTTGCCAGCAGCAGCACCCGTGAGCAGAGGCACGAGGAACTGGAAGTTTCGACCCCTGAAAGAGACGCCGTGAGACCCAGCAGAGCCTGGGTACAGGAGCCCTCAGATTCATGACCCAGAGCCATGCCTCAGTAAGTCACGCACCACACCTCGGCTGAGACACCCTGACTGTCCGCGTGCATTTGCAGCATTTGCAGTGTGATGTCTTAAGTGCGTAAGTTAAAAATAAACAGCATTATGGATATAAAATCTCAAGTCATGCTGAGTTAGAATGTGTGACTGACACTTTATAAATGTTTACAGTGATTTATAAATAACAGCATCTCTTCTGCCGCTCATCTGTCGAGAAGTCTCCTGTAGGAGAAGTGAGACAGCAGTGGGAAATCCGCTGATATTTTAAGACGTTTTGGGCCAAAGTGGGAAACAGCCATATTTGGGGCGTTACATTGTCTCTCCCTGTTCCCCGACAACCCTCACGCAGACATGCCTTGAGAAATTTGCACTGTGGAGCTATAATTCCATTGTGGCTTTCTGATGTCTACTCAAACAACATTAGCTTTTCTGTCATGTTTTACAATTTAAAAAATTTTGGCGAAAATGTCAGCAGGATGGTATCTTTAATCATATTTATTGATTGACCTCAAAAGGCTCAGTGCAATTTAACTGGAACCCCTCAATACAATGGGTCAGGTTCAGCTGGTACCTATTCCTAGCACTGCTTAGAGCCCCAGTTTCACAAGTACCTTTTATTTCTAGTGTCCTTGAAGCCACTTGACTTCTCTGATATTTCTTTTTCAACCTTTCCATATTGCAACTAATACAATGTGCTACATAGTTAGAAATGGTTACTCATGGGTAATACGAGGGCTATACCTATTAAGGTGACATCTAGAGCAGAAAATACATCTGCTCACCAATAACAGCTGCAGTTTGCTGTCCGACCAGTCCCATGAACTGATGGGACCATTCAAAACTTCTGTGCAGGTGTGTTTTTTTGTTTTGCATTGAAGTTAAAAGCTACATGGGGGTCCTGTGAGCCTGGCTCACGACATCGCCAGGAAAATTTTCAGGACAGCAAATGCAAGACGCTGGCTCCGCAGTGGGAGCCCAGCAGCTAGCTGCCACGGCCCTGGCTGCCATGGCCCCAAACACTGGTGTGCACTCCGGTCGAAGGGGATTTCTGTAGGACACCCCACGCGGTGCCAGCACCACTGTGGGGTCCAGGTGGAGAAGCCGAGGGCACGGCTGGGAGAGCCGGTGGCCTCCACACAGCCCAGCACAGACAGGCGCAGCCTGGCCCACAAATCCCTCTGCTGTTGTCTGTCAGCCCCTCAGGGGCATCAGTCTCTCCCCACAGCTGGAGTTTGTCCCGCGTGTCCAAAAGCCAGGTCGGCATCACCGGGAGTGGTGCAGGGTGGAAGCGAAGGGGCCCTGCGCCCCACCTTAC
>KL270889.1:0-10174 GCA_000699545.1 Podiceps cristatus
TGGCTGCCTGGGCACACTGCTGGCTCATATTAATTTTCTTTTAGTTTTCTTGAAGATTAAGAATCTACTGTGGCCATTTTTAAGTCTAGCAACTTTTTTTTTAATTGTATAATGATAAAAATAATGTTTGGCATAGTGTTTTGCCTACTAATTTCTCTCCACAGAGTTATGCTCTAACTTTTTTAGCTCTACATTTCTTTCTTCTTCTTCTCAAAGTTAAAGTGCTCACTTGAACAGCAGTCAGGGCCTTCAGATTCCTCAAGGACCCTTCAATCTCTGAGCTTCACAAAAGCAAATCAACTGCTTCTGCTAGCAAAAAGGCTGCTCCACAGGCAGAATCAACCTGATAATATTTTCCCCCTGCACAGTGGCACCGGTCACCTTCTTCCTAATTAATTACCACCCCAGTAGACTTGTACCAATGTGTTTTAAAAAGTTCTCAACAAAAACAGTCTCTTCTGTGAAGCAGCTTAAATCATGCACATTGCACTCAGTTTTGATTGATTGATGAACCTCATTGCAGTGTATATAATAATGTGCTAAATGTTACATATGCCCTTAGTGGGTAATTTCAGGAAATTATTAAAATGTGCTTCTTTTAAAAGGTTTGGTAATGTAAGTCAAAGAGACACTTAACAGACCCAATGCTGATTAGTGTGGGTGACCACAGTGTACTGCAGTCTTTGATAGTTCTTGGCTTTTTCTTGGTTTCCCGGAGGCCCTTTGGACAAAGCAAGAAAGATGGCTGAGACACCCTTGGCCTTCTGGGAAACTCAGTGACATTTAAAGACTGCTGGGGCCTATTCTGCTAATATCTAAACTAATTAAAATCAAATCATAATTGTAGAAGCTTGTTCACCAGAATTCTAATAAGCCTCGGAGCAGTACATGCCGCATGCTGCTGTGCTAAAGGCTGTCTGAGCTATGTGAGAAGTGTTTTACTATACAGCGAATTGTTCTCGGTGATTTTTCTCGATCTTACAACCAGCTCCTTATATAAGAAATGTCACTTCAAATGTAGGATGAAGACTTGCTTCAACATGTCTCTTTCCATCTACACTGAACACATTTTGCTGTATCGTATAATGGGATATTTGTCAGGGTGTGGCAGGCTTGTATATACCGACTGTGTTCTTATTAGCACTGAGTGTGATACCCTGCACTGAATTTCCACCTTATACAGCCCAACAAATATTTCTGGAATTATATTTGACACCTGAGGAGACAGAGCAGTTGAGGAAAAAGAGCACTTGCCAAACAGCCATCAGTTAGGTTCCCTTTTTCTTAGTTAACTCCCTGCATGGTCATGGTCAGTTCCTTCACAAATGTGGGAATTATGTGGGAAATCAAAATTAAAGACAGCATATGATCGTATAAACCCCTGTTTTGAATAAAAGGATGCTGCTAATTTTCTCTCAATTAAAATCTGTCACCCCCAGAAATCATACAAAGAAAGGTGCTCAAAGATGATCAGAGGTAGAGAAAGCCTTCAGTTCCCTTGATTAGGATTCCTCAATGTGGAAAAAATGACTGAGAGGGGATGTGATAGATTAATTGGTAGCATGGAGAAGGTGAAGAGAGAAAGTTCATTCATTGCTATAATGAAGGGACACAAAAGAATATTATCAGGCAGCAAATTTAAAACAAATAAATAATACCTTTTTCATGTGACACAGTTGAATTGAGGAACTCACCACCATAGGTTATTGTAAACATGTTCAAAGAGGAATGAGGTAAATTAATGATACTTCAGTTGAAAACCTGAGTTAAAAATTCCTCTACACCAGTAATGGCTGGAGGCTGCAAGAACGTATCCTGGGAAGGATCACTCTTATATTTTCTTTCTTATATTCCTTGGTAAACATTTCCAATTGGACACTGCGGAAGACTAGTCGGTGGATATTTTCTCTGGGATACTCAGCTTTCTTAATAAATCAGAGACATGGTCGGGTGTATAAGTCCTATTCATTTCAACAGAATAACTCAATATACTAAATGTTTAACGAGCTAAATTCTTTAAGTACAAAAGGAAGGAAACTACAAAAAGAAAGAAAACTTGGACCGCACCCCAAAGTATGCAAATATTGCAGAGCAAAGATTGATGAGCACTGAGGATCTCACAAAGTAAGAATTTCATCATCCATTACACACTTCTTGTTGAAGGCAATGAGAACTTCTTTATGGAGTTCCTGGAAACAGAGGAAGGTCTGCAATAAAGTTTTGTTTAGTATGTCTCTAGTTCATTTAAAGTCATTGTCTCTCCCATCTGCATTCATATCAGACCATGAGAAGGTTGGTAAGGGTAAGTGTCACAATTAAAGGTAATTCACCCAGCACGAAATCTCAGGTTCTCAGGTAACATGATGGGGGTTTGGGGAGATAAAGGACAGGAGGGAACAGTGTCCATATATTCCATCAGAGCTTTCGAACAAGTGCAGCAAGGGCCTAATTCGGCTCCCTTGAAGTCAATAGACAGGCAGTGTCTTCACTCACGTTGAGACCGGAGAATCACGCTGAGATCACGGACATTATGTTAGGGCACCTCAGTGCGGTATTGTAAATGATGGGGTAAATGTAAATGTGAGAGCTCTGCCTGATGAAGTACGTGCTGCCGCTGAAGTATCTGCCTGTCAACTTGGCTCTGAGTCTGGCAGGTCTTATTTTTAACATCTGTGTGTTCAGTGTCGCTATGACTGTACCGTGAAATACCTGTGTCAGATCAATACGACACTCTGACTGCTAAGGAAAACAGCATGAGAATAACACAAGTATTAAAGCATATAGGAAAGGCTTATTAATATTTAGCAAGACTAATCTGTTTCTCACTAGCCAAAACATGCACATCCAGCCCTTTTGGGAAGCCAGCTTTGAAGATTCACTAAGTTGAAATGAGGTTTTCTGCACTATATGTAACCATTCATATTCTCTGTGGGCTAAATCCTATTCCATAATTTTGAAGTCAACCTTTGAGATTTGGGAGATCATTAGAGGGTTTGTGTATGTTTTCTTCATTCTGTTTTTCCAGATAGACCAAATGTAGTCACTTTATAGATAGGAATGTGATTTAAATAATATGACTTTGCTAACATTACATTTTGAATTTATCTTTATTAAGGCTGCATTTTAATTTCATTCCATGTATCCTCATTAAGCAACTGTTTGCTCCCTCAGGCATTTTTTCAAGCTAACTTTTAATCTACCTATTGGTACTCAAAGCTGTAAAAGTTAAAGCCTATTTGAATTTTTATTTGGAAATCTGCTAGATTTTTTCCCCTTTATAGAACTGCAGGCATTCCACTTTTGCTGGAGATGGTCTATTTTCCCTTTATAATCTGATAAATATTAAATTAAATAACATATTCATATCAATGTTTTGTATGGAAAGCCCTGATCTCCAGAAAAGTATATATTAGCTTCAATAGCATTTTATTTTACATTACTATTGTAGAAGCTCTGTCTAACCAGCTGCCTGAAATCCTGTCACTGTAGCATTCAGGTGTTGGATAGCCATTGAAATTAGCAGCGAGTGGGCCTAAAGGACATATATTTTCCTTGTTTCTATTGATTCTGACTAGTGAATATTGCATACACTACTGTAAGATGACAGGTGATGGAAGAAAGTTCAGTGAAAGAGAAAGTCATTGAGGGGGAGCTGCTTTCCACAATGTCACATAATGGGATTTCTCTGGACATAGAGCAATAGCAGCATCTGCATCACATACAGAAAATGACTTATTTTTTATTTTTATTTTTTTTATTATGGTACATTCAAAGAATAAGTTTCTCTTGTGCTATATACAGTACCTACAGACTTTAGACATCATTGTTTGACTAAAAGGATGGGAAAGACAGACGCATCTTGAGGAGGTAATAAAAGCACCCGGCACTGGTTAAGATTGCAAAGCAAGTTAATGGCGTCTTGGGCCATGGATTTGGATTTCATGCTCTCTCTTCTTGTGCCCTCATCATCCATCCTTTGTCTTTGATTAGCTGCAGTGGCTATTATGGAAGCTGAGTCCCGTGGCCGGGGTGGCATCACGCAAATCAGGACATACGTATGGCAATGCGCATTAATGGTGGGTGAGCTACCGCTCTCCTGTTCTCATCCTTTCCTTCCTCCTCCATCGCCTGCATTTCCCCCTGTGAAATCCAGTTCAAGTGACTGTATATTTACCTAGAGAAACATAATTGTTGGTCCTTGGTTTGATATAATCCTTCATTCACAGAACTTCAATAGTCTACAGTTACTGACTGCTCTCAAACTAAGTTATTGTTTAGAAATACTTCTCTAGCTCAGCAATTCTTGTTTTGAAAAGCTGGGTGCTACCTTCAGCAAAAAAAATAAACAAAACCTCTAAAGTAGGTCAGGAATCAGAACCAAAAAGGCTGCTCAAGGCAGACTCAGATCTGTAGGAATTTGCAATTTTAACTCACTGGTTGTTCAAAACTTAACTAAAGCTCATGAGCGTACAGCACAAACAATAGCAAGCAAAAATTGTTTGTATTATAGCTGTCTGGATGTGTCTTAATTATTAACTGCTGGATCACATATAAAGAAAAATGTGTAGCACTATAGTTACATATAAATAGATAGAAATTGCACAAACATACCTATTTTTTTTCTTTCTTGTATTTACTGATTTAAGTTTTAATTTCGTAAACCCTTTCAATTATGACTGGATTTCCTTGTAAGTGACACTCGGAGTTCACTGTTGCAAATGATTCTTCTGAATAAAAATGCTTCTGCTGTGAACAGTGAGGTAAGCTGTGCATTTCTGGACTCCTGCACTCAGGCACAATGCAGGCACTTAGCAGGAGGAACAGCAGCGAAGGAAACTCAGAAAAGGAAAATATCCATGTTGGTGTTATTCCAAATGGTAGCTGCCTTTTTAATTTACTGTACCACATTAAATACTGTACCATAGTAAATATTTCTTTTCCATTGCTGGATGTCTCCAAATTTGATTCATAGAATCATAGAAACATAGAATCATACAATCATAGAACAGTTTGGGCTGGAAGTGACCTCTAAAGCCCATCTAGTCCAACCCCCTGCCATGAGCAGGGACATCTGCAGCCAGATCAGGTTGCTCAGACCCCCGCCCAGCCTGGCCTGGAATGTTTCCAGGGATGGGGCTTCTACCACCTCTCTGGGCAACCTGTGCCAGTGCTTCACCACCCGCATTGTAGAAAAAATCTTCCTTATATCTGATCTGAATCTAACCTCTTTTAATTTAAAACCATTACCCCTTGTCCTATCATGAAACACTCTACTAAAAAGTTTGTTCCCATCATTCTTATAAGCCCTCTTTAACTACTGAAAGGCTGCTAGAAGGTCTCCCCGAAGCCTTCTTTTCTCCAGGTTGAACAGCCCAAATTCTCTCAGCCCTCTGATTATCTTTGTGGCCTCCTCTGGCCCTGCTCCAGCAGGTCCATGTCTCTCCTGTGCTGAGGCCCCAGAGCAGGAGGCAGCACTGCCTGTGCATTTCATTCTTGCCCTTTAGTTTGACCAGAAGATCTCAATCAGCCATGCTGGTCTCTTGCCTTCCTGGCCCGACTTCTTACGCCTGAGGACCAAGAGCTCTTATGCTCTATGGAAACAGTTCTTAAATATCTGCCAGCTCTGTTCTGCTCCCTTGTCCCTGAGGGCGGTTTCCCAGGGGGTCTTATTGACTATCTTCTTGAACAGCTGGAAGTTGCTTTCAGGATTTTGACTTTACTCTTTGCCTGACCCATATCCCTCAGGACTCTGAACTCTACCAGTGCATGATCACTGCAGCCCATTCTGCCTGCGATCTTGACATCACCGATTATCTCACTCACATTGGTAACCACCCACGTCCAGTGTCACATCGCCTCTGGTAGACCTATTACATGGCTTTAGGCTTTATCCTCCATGCACCCCAGCAGTCTCCTGTGGAGGATGCAGCAAGGTGAAGATGCAGCAAGGTGACAACTTGCCTTTGTGCAAAAAGATCTCTCCTTGCACTAGATGGGGACATGCTTCCTCAGCGGCTACCCCAGACTCCAATTTGTAGTTTGTTGAGTGTACACAATTTGCAGGTGTGGAGAAGGGGAAAAAACCAGTACAGCAAAGGTAGCACTTCGAGTGAAGATTGGAAAACACTAGAATGAGTGTGGCTGAGACAGCAAAAACATGAGCATGAAAAAACACATGCATATTTTCAACCTTCCTCCCAGTATCCCACCAGACGTGATTTGTATCAGCTATATACCGAGCAAAGAGTCAGAAGTGATCCAGAAAATGCCTAATTGATAGAACCAATAAATGCAATCAAGTAGTGGAAGCAGATTCAGACAAACGTCCCCATCTGACCTTGAAGCCACATGGTTTTAAACCTAAGGCAGCTAGAAAATTACTCCAACTGACCTGTACTCCGCAGGAATGTAAACATTTGCTGGGACTCCCTGTTGGGCTTGCAGTTTACGTATCCAGCATAATTACTTCTATTAGAAGTAATTGACTTCTAATGGAAAATTACTACTGGCTTCTGCTAGACAAGGTCCCTGAGATCCTGTGCAGCGCTGCCAAAGTGCTGCCCGCGATACCCAGGCTGAAGACAAGACCTTATGGGCTACCAGTGGGAACCTAATGGGGGCCCTCTTCATTCATTTCATTTTGGCTTCTTGACAGATCTCAACAAATGCATGTAATTGCTGGAATTACAGTCAGAAACTTCCACTATATATTCAGACTTGAATCTTGAGCTGGAATTCATGGTGTTGTGGGTTTTTTTTGTGTTGTGTTTTTGTTTTTGTTTTTGTTTTTGTTTTTTTAATTCTTATTAAAAACATATATTTTTGGTTTATAAGTACATATAATTTGTGTGGGCAACTATTATTTTTTCTTTGCATAATTCTGATCCTGCTTCTAAGACACTGAGGTGAAAAATGAAAATAAAATATAATCTCTGATTTTAACAGTTCAAGCTTATGGATCTGGCCTTGCCAAATAAAGACCAGATGCAGAAACACTGCTGACCTCACAGTTTATCCCAAACTGCTGCTGAATATAAACTGGATTCTTCATTGTCTGAGCTAAAAGTTCCTTTAGTAATAGGTAGTTGCAAGTTTATACACCTCTTGGAATCAGCCAGTGGATATGGACAGGTTACTTGGGAGTTACAAATCACACCTTGAGTCACCTTCAACCTCATTTGGATATATATATATTTCAGCTCAGATGGGACAAGGAGTGAAACAGAAGCTGGGTCAGATGCTTTTGACTAATTTCCTTTCAATGTCTTCTCTTGATTAAAAATCCAAGTCATACCATGAAAAAGTGATCCTATTTTGAGGGTAAATTTCCAAAAATATAGAACTGTTTTTATAAATGGAAAAAAAGAATTCACACAAAATGTTTCTTGCTTCTTTCTTTCATTCCTTCCAGAAAAACAAAATTAATTAATGCTGTCCTGATTTATACCATATGAGAGCTCAGCCCTATTTCTTCATAACCTCCATGTGAGTTTCTTAGATGCAAATGGGTCTCTTTTGGTATGTTTGATTTTAATGTATTAAATATTTATTCGTATTTAGACCTTGTTTAGAAGATTATCCAATTGACTGCTCCCCAGTATTCTTATCACTGCACTGAGTTGACTTCTGCTTTCAGAGTTCTCGGTCATTTTATCTTACCAAAAAGTTGAGGAAAATCACTTCCTTCCAATGTCGCTAATGTTAGAAGGTCTTTGTTGAAGGAAGAAATTCTGGTGTTGCTTTGACGACTTATATTCTATTGACGTAATACATCGGTAAGTGAGCTAACACTGAGGAGGTGGGCTGGCACTGCGGACTGCTGTTAACAGCAGGTTCATCACTTCACGAAATCAGGGTGTCTGCAGTTCCACCAGCTTGATGTTCCTTGACAGCTACCAGGTAAGTCTCTTAATGTGCTGCTAATTGCATAAATCAGAAGGATCAGGAATACATGATATCATTGTATGAAGTCCAACATGGAGAGGTATAATTTAGTTGTTAATAGAAGGTTATATTAGGAATTCAGTAGTGAAGAACTGCTGCAAAAATATAGGTGAAAAATAAAGGTGAAAAAATAATTGTAGCTTGATATTTTTTATTCTACGAGATTGGAGGAAGTCTTAACCAGGACAAACTTGTAACATTTAACAGAAAAATTATTCAAACTCTAGCTCTGCAGTTTCTACCATGTTGAATAATGTCATTCTTTTATGTGGCAAATTTGCTTGTATCCCACATGAATTTGGTAGCACTATCATTTTTCCAATCATATAAAATTACTTAAATCAGGAATGTTGAATCAGAGTATAAAAGTTAGCTACAAAGCTCAAATTATCCTTTTGGAACATGTTTTCTGATATTTTAACTTTCTTGCTGTAAGTATTTTTGACTATCTTATATTACAGTGGAGTTGCGAGAACTGCAGTTAGTATTACCAAAAGGTCTTACGAATTTTATTCAGTTCCAAAGATTTATTTTGTGCAGAAAAAAAATAATATAAAAGTATTTGGAAAAACAATGATACATTTTAAGTCATCATCTCCAAAAGGAAATCTGCAGATTTTTCACTTGGAATGCCTTGTTTTAAATAAAAACCGCTTAACATTTTAATTTGGATATAGGGCATATTTAAGGTATGAGGTAACAAAAATATCTATGATATTGTGGGAGGAAGAGAATGCCTCCCTTCCCACCAATAATGGCTGAAAATGCAATAAAAATAGACTTTCTTACAAAATTTCAAGACCACCTTGGATAGAATCAGGCTAGAAACTTGCAACTTTGAGATGGGCCCACTGGGGGTGTCGTTGACATAAGCAAGTGTGAAAGCACATAGTAATAAGCAAGAAAAGTAAGTTTCCAGATAATGACATATTTTTTCCTGGAACTGAAACCCAAATCTGGGCTAAGTGTCACAGTTTGAGGTCAGGTTTTGCTTTACCTTGATGTTTCATTCCACTTCAGATTGTTGCAGCCTCCCCAAAATCTCCTCTCCTATCTTGCCCTTTCCTGTTCTTAGGTTACTTTCCATTGAAAACCCTTTAAAGGCTGTTGCATGCAAACAAGCAAGCTGAATACTTCCAGCTTGCTTTAACCTTTTGAATCTTCATTCTGAAATGATTCTAATCTTGAAAATGATCAAGACATATTGGGATAGCATCTCTTAATGCCTGCCGTAAGAAAGGATCCAGCTGGCACAATGTAAAGCCACGACTACAGGTTGCTGACTCCTCTCCCCTACTGCCAAATTTGCTTTACTACACTGAGAAGAACAATGTTAGTAAAGGAATCAGCAGGCTGGACAGAAAAATGAGGTTTTGTTCAAACCTCCTACTGATACGGAGTTTCAGAGGTAATAAGCAGGACTGGCCTAAGGCCAAAAATAAACTTTTTATTTGGCTCTCCCAGCAAAGGAAACTCTACTCCTACAACACAGGACTTCAGCAAACTTTCCCTGAAGCTAATGAAATTTCATTCAACTCAGAAATGTTAAAAGTTATTCTAGAAGATGGTATAACTTGAGTCCTTCATGTTGGTTTTCTTTCCAAAGTCCTATCAGCAGTGAAGGGGTCATTTGGCCATATGTAAGGAAATTTTTAAAGAAGTGTAGATGTATTTGGTGCTCCCTTCATGCAAAATCTGTTCTGATTTTTCTTTGCAGATTTTTCTGTAACCACATGAAAAAAACCTGATTGTGCACATGTTTATGTACCTTCTTTTTTAATCAAAGGATGGAACAGGTATCATCTTTAAAGAGTCCCATAACTGCACTGTACTGTGTAGCTAAAAAAAAAAGAAACATAAAACAATTAGAGAAGTTGTCCTGATTTCAACTGGAATAGAGTTAGTTGTCTTCCTAGTAGCTGGTCTAGTGCTGTGGTTTGGGTTTAGTATCAGAACAATGTGGACAGCACACTGATGGTTTAGTTGTTGCTGAGCAGGGCTTGTACTAAGTCAAGGCCGCTTCAGCTTCCCCCGCTCTGCCAGCGAGGAGGAAGGCGAGAAGCTGGGAGGGGGCACAGCCAGGGCAGCTGACCCAGCCTGGCCAGAGGGATATTCCAAACCTTATAGCGTCATGGTCAGTGGGGGAGCTGGTTGCGGGGGGCATTCACTAACTTGGGGCCTTGCTGGGCTTTGGTCAGTGGGTGGTGAGCAATTGCATTGTGCATCACTT
>KL270889.1:33779-70991 GCA_000699545.1 Podiceps cristatus
CACTTTGGCCCAGCCACCAACTGGATTTAACTCCATTCCCCACAACTCTTTGGGCCCGGCCATCCAGTCAGATTTTCACCTAGCACAGGGTACACCCACCCAAACCACGAGCAGCCAATTTCTCCAGTAGAATACTGTGGGAAACAGTGTCAAAGGCTTTACTGAAGTCTGGGTAGACAACACCCACCACCTTTCCCTCATCCACCAAGCGGATTACCTTGTCATAGAAGGAGATCAGGTTGGTCAAGCAGGACCTGCCTTTCATAAACCCATGCTGACTGGGCCTGATTGCTCGGTGGCCCTGTACATGCTGTGTGATGGCCCTCAAGATGACCTGCTCCTTAACCTTCCCCGGCACCGAGGTCAGACTGACAGGCTTGTAATTCCCCAGCTCCTCCTCCCAGCCCTTCTTGTAGATGGGTGTCACATTTGCCCGCCTCCAGTCAACTGGGACCTCGTTAGCCAGATAAATAACAGCTGATAAATAACAGAAAGTGGCTTGGTGAGCACATCCGCCAGCTCCCTCGGTACCCGTGGGTGGATCTCATCTAGCCCCATGGACTTGTGTGTATCTAAGTAGTGTAGCAGGTTGCTAACCATTTCCCCTTGGATTATGGGGGCTTCTTTCTGCTCCCTGTCTTCCTGCTCAGGTGGTTGGGTACCCAGTTGGGTACAACTGGTCTTACTCTTAAAGGCTGAGACAAAGAAGGCATTAACTACCCCAGCTTTTTCCTCATCCTTTTTACTATGTTTTCCCCCACGTCCAATAAAGGATGGCGATTAAACAGATGTATCTCAAGAATCATGGTAGTAGAAGCACATTGACGCTGAGCTTTTAAGGTGAATTTTTTTCCATTTACATTCTCACACATTGCGGTATTGTGTGATAGCCCAAAACAACAAATCACTATGCTTGATGATTGCAATGGTCAATTCTGAGAACATGTTCCTAAATGATGGCATTACATTTCTTCCTATAGTATGTTCTGTCTCATTCCTTGTGTTTCCTGGCTTTAGCCGATTGCGGGTTTACATCATTTTTTATCCTGCAGTGTGCCAGTGTCCTGGTTTCAGCCAGGATGGAGCTAGTTTTGTTCTCAGCAGCTCCTGTATTTTGGATTTATTACGTGGAAAATGGTGACAGCACGCTGCTGTTGTTCATTGCTGCTGAATGATCAAAGACACTTTGCAGTTTCCCAGGTTTTGCTGATGTGCAGGTGCAAACACCTGGGAGGGCACAGCCAGGAGAGTTGATCCAAACTGGCCAAGGGGAGTGTTCCGTGCCAGAGACGGCATGGCCGGGGTGAGGGAGGGTCAGGCATTGCCCCCTTGCTCTTGTTCCTTGTTCGGTTCGCTTTCTGTTCATGTTCCCTTCTTGTTACCTTATTTTTGTTTTATTTCATTTGGGCCTGTTTGTTCATCTGTTTGTTCCCTCGCTCTCTCTCTGGAACTGGCTGTTCTGGGATGGCTGTGGGGGAATATCCCTGCTCCCTGCCTGCTGCTGGGGACGGGCTGTATTGGTCCTCAGGTGGTGAGAAATTGTGCATTGTTCATTTTATGTGTTCTATTATCCTTATATATTATCATTATAATCAATATATTTTTATCTTTTCCTTTGCTGTCCTGGTAAAGTGTTTTTATCTCACTCTCTGTCGGCTTCTCCTCCACTCCCCATGGGGGAGGGGAGGGGTGAGTGAGCTGCTGCGTGGTCCGGCTACCGTTTGGGGTTAAACCACGACAGCCGGCATGTTCCTTTCACAACTGATTAGTAGCTAATATATTATATGACTATTTCAAATTATTTATTCTGAGAAATTTAAAAGAATTAATGCCACCTGCCCACGTCGTCAGCCTTCTTGAAGTTTAGTATTATTGCTTACCTTAAATAATCAAAATAAATTTCATCTGACAGTTTTATTTATTGCTTGTCAGTTTTCTTATAGTGCTTATGAGGTTCTATGCATCCCACTAGTTTGAGATATTTTCAGACATATTGAATCTCATTCCTGGAACTTATTCCTTGAATAAGAAGGTCCCACCTGAAGATCGCACCTCATGCTCCACCATAGCTTGTTCAATATCATATACAATGGTGACACGGGATCTCAAAAGCTTTCCTGCTCAATGTGTCCTGTTAACCCTGTCTATGGATCATTGATCAGACCGGGCAGTTATGTCTGTGCATGAGGTCACAGCAGGGACCAGGCTACCTCATATGGCTCCAGAAGGCTCTCTCCAGCTGAGGAGCACCCTGTCTGAGCACGTGTGCCAGGGGAAGCCTCCAGCAAGTCACCTGAAACAGTGATGTCTCCCTGCGCTGGAGGTAAAAAAAAAAAAAAAAAAAAAAAAAAAAAAGAGAAACGAGGGCTGCAGCATCACCCATTAATTCTACTTACCGATTCCAGTTACCTACCCCACATTTTGCCATTCTTCTCTTTCCTTTCATGCCCTGTTTGTGGGCAACATATTCAAATAAATATATTTGTAAAATATATTTGTGCAACATATTCAAGTAAATCAGACTAATGGGTAAATCTGTCATGTTAGCTGTTAATGAAGGGAGATACTATCAATAACATGATATGTTATCATACAATAATGGCTTTCACCTTAAATTAATAACTTCTTGAGATACCTACATCTTTGTAAGACACTCCCGACACCAGCTGTTTCTGACTGCATCAGTCTTAAGGCATCAAGTAGGGGTGAGACAAAAAAAAATTAATCTGCACCTGGGAATGCTCCATCTAGGAACATAGAAGTCACTCTGAAAATATGCATCAGCACAGAGAACAACCTCCTGTGGAATATTATATCAAATCCTGTGGAGGAAAGAAAAGTCATTGTTCAATTTGAAGCACTTAAAAATTTCTGAGAAAAGCTCTTTCCTATAGACCCCGAGCTTACACACCTAGAACCAGGAGGATGTGCAACACCTGCTGTAATCCCCCTCTGAATGGAACTAAGCTCTTAATGCCAGAAAGAAGAGGATTGACCTGGTTTGAAATGCACTTCCAGCAGTGGACATGCCCAATGTGCTGCCCTTGCTAAGAAAGTTCCACCAGAAGCGTGACAGCTGCCATTATGCAGAGTGGGCTGAGATATTAAACAGTAGGCTTAAAAAGAAAAAGAAAGAAAAAAAAAAAAAAAAAGGAGAAAAAAAGGAAAAAACATCAATCCCATCTTTTACAGTGCTCTGATAAAGGTCCCTGAAAAATGTGCTTTAAAGAAGCCAGACAACTTTCATCTGAACAGGTCAAGAGGGGAGAGAAACCTTTACAGCACGCACAAAGCGGGTATAACGTTCAGTTTGGATAGCACCTTACCTGATGAATTCTGATTGCATCCTCATTTGACTCGTTTAAACTGTTACTAAATGTTCTTTAACACCCAGTGAACTAAACACATTGAGGAGAACTTAGTTTGAAAGCTATTATCGTATTCATTTCTTTTACACTTCTGAGAACATTGCTTATGGCACCTTACGAATTCCTGTGAATTCCCTTTTTAGTACCTTAGATAGAGGGTGTGAAAGAGAATATGATCAAAATTAATGCTGAAACATCTACATAGGCAAAAAACTGCCTGGAAAATCAGGCCTTAAGGAGAATTCACTGTTCAGCTTTGGCTTTACATTCGCAGCTGAGTGTATTCTAATTGTTTTATATGGAAAGTAACATAGATATGAGCACTTGGGTTACCAGTGAATTAGGCAATCCTGCTGTTCTACCACTTTGAACAAAGTATTGGAAAAGCAGAGAAGATACACAATGTGTAAACAGGAAAAACTCTCCTTTGCAAAGATATTGTTCTCCCATTAACAGGCCTCAAGATCTGCAGATGAAGCCCTTATGATTATATGTTAATGATTGGATAGTGTTTTATAAATAACTCAAATTATAACAATTTAAGTCAATTTTACCATTACAAGGTGAAGTCAAATAATCTTAAAGGTAGTAGTACTGTTGAGAGCAATAATCTAAATGGTCGATAGCTGGGACCAGAGACATCTGCAAGTTATGGGGGTATGTTCATGTATCATTCCTGTGTTATAACTTTTTAGTAAACAATAATATATGAATCTTGATAATGTAAGAGACAAAATTTCTCTTCCCATCCTTTGAAGAACCAAAGAGCAAAGGCAGAAAATTGCGGCCTCAGAAAGGTTTTGCATAACTAGATTATCACTGAAGTGACGAACAAAATAAACTTCACTTTTTGTTAAATTTATATTCCTGTTGATATTCTGAGAGCATATCTTCCTCTTTAATGAATCACTTTAGACATCCAGTAAAGGTGGTAATATGCAAAGTAAATGGTCTTTCAATCTCTCTACGTCCAGATGTGGTTTGGGGCTCGCCAGTTGTGATTTTCTTGCAATTATCTTGGAGGTCTCTTTGTATTATGAGGCCTTCTCTGATGAGTGAAAGGTCCGACCAGGAGAGTACCATGGTGTTATTTGATACAAGAAGGATCTGAAGACAAACAGTTACATGAAAAGTTCTGAGACTTCAAGAGCAGCATATGTAGAAATGCAGCCAAATTTGTATAGTCTAACTTTTGTCATGTACAGTGCAGATACTTATAGCCACATGTTCTAAATCCCCTGTAGAACAAAAAAAAAAGAGAAAGATGGAGGGAAAAAAACGGACTTTTAGGAATCAGTGCAGTTCATTCAAAATAAATATCTCAGGTCAAATGAATTACTCACTAAAAGTGCCCCTTGTTCTGTGTTGGATTTGCTGGGTGCTGTAGGAGACCAGGTCTGCAGACATTTTAAGTTGGGCAAGATGTGCCCCATGTGTGGTATCTATGAAGTGACCTGATGGATATAACAACCATCTCTCCTGGGGTTATAGCCTGACATTAGACACAGAAATTCGAATATTCTCTCTCTTCAAGAGCAACCCTGACAAATTAGGGTTTAGCAGAAAGGAGGAGAATAGCAGAAAGGAGGAGAAACATCATGTACTTTTACTGGCTACACAATAGCCAGATGGCATCAATCTGATATCTCCAAGAAACCCCATGGTAAACTGCAACACACAAGCAGATTGAAACAGTGGGCTTGTATAAAATCTTACGTGCATTTAGAAAGAGAAGAATATCTTGGTTTCCTGAAAATAAGCATTATTTTCAAACAGTTCATCACATAGTATTCATCATGCACTTGGTTTGCATGTGTATGGGTGTTTTTCTCTCCTAATCCTGTTGATTGCACTGTATTTTAAAGTCAGATGAAAGGAAGAGCAAGCAAACAGAGTTTTTTCCATTGCTTTGATGTCACTAATGTTCTGTCAACTGGCTTATTAAACCATACACTCTTAGTACTCTAAGCAAAAGCTTGAGTGCTTTACAAGGTGTCTAAAAATATACTGTGATCCTTAAAAGTATGATCATACTTATCGGACAAGACGCTAAATAAAAGATGATGCTCAAGACCTCTTTTATATTTTATTCACCTCTACATATAAGTTTAATCAGAGCAGCAGAATTTTCCATTCAGTCATAGTCAGTTAGGGAAGTCTTGCGGAGTCTGGAGGTGAGGTTTTTACACTATGTGTTTTAAAAACAGTTTAAACAACACCGTCCAGCTAATTTCCAATGTGGAGCAAACTGGAATGAAAATGACACTGAGAGAAGAAATTGCTTGCAGCATTATTTTGTTGCAATAGAATATAACAATCCCACAAAGGAACAAGGGATCGGTGATAAGTGTTGAACTCACAAGTGTTATGCATAGTGAAAGAAGCTAAAAACCTGCGTTGAATTAGAAGTCCAAACAAACTTGTTGCTGTGCCGACACTGACTCCATCCTTCCTCGGCAAAGAATGCCCTTTGCTGCTCCCTTTAAGTGAGAGTTTCTACGCTCGTTCAATCCCTGTAGAATTCCTGAACTTGCTCCGTGACATTTCAACTCAATGGAGAGAGATTGGGTAAAAAATGTGACCAAATGGCCCTATTTTTAACTGATGTAACCTTCAATCCCTTAAACAGTGGGACACACAAAGATTTGTCTCCAGACTCTCTTTTGAAAGAAACGTTTCCAAACTACCTAGTCTTTCCTGGGACCCAAACAGTGAGAATGTAGTGTTATTCCCCAAGCTTTGACTTAAGGTCTCTCTTGAAATAATGAGTCCAAATTTTAAAAAGGTTTTGTATTGTGGTGAACCTCTGGCTCTGCTGACGTTAGCAGTGACTCTCTTTTTGGCTTCCGTGGGACCAGAATGTTATAGTTTCTTTTCCAATTAAACTGAATTCTTTTTCCGTGGTGTTTGCTGTATTACCTTATGTCAGATATTTTTTTTTCGTTTTGCGGCTGAGTAGCATTCCCAATAAAACTGGGTCACAGGAGTAACAAGTAGTAGCTTCAGAAGATGAGTAGCTCTTGCTCTTTTCCTGCTTTCTGTTTGGTACTTTAAGCCTCTGTAGAGCTTTTAATCCCAGATCTCTGGATGGGATTCGACAGGCTTAGCAACAAAACATAAAAGCTTACCAAAAGCACTCCAGAAAGGACTGCATTCTGTCTGCCTTTTTCCTAGCTGATTGCTTATTCATCCTACTTTCATATCTATCATTTTAATTACTTTTCCTCAGTTTTGGAAGCCACATACTGTTGCTTTGCATTTGAGAAAATCATCTGAGTTGATAAACCCATGCAGTCATGCTGAATGGGGAATCTGCATTTCTGCTTCCAAAGGCAGCCTCCAGGTCAGCATATGAAAACTCTGAGGTCAAAATTTTGTCAGTAATGAGATCTCAGGCATTTCAAAAGTTCACATAGCTCTTTGTACGATGCAGGAGAATCCCTCTGTTTCCTCTGGTGCTGTTTCATGCTAATTTGGAAGCTGCAAACTGGCATGAAACATTTCAAATGAAACATCAATTCATCTTGGATCCTAATTTATGGCTTTTGCAGAGTGCTGGGGCTAAAGCTGTTGAATTCTTAAGAACGAGAAAAAGATAGTGTAAGTAGCTAGATAACACACCAGTGAAATGAAGAGCAAGTTAATTGCAAATATTCCAAATACATCTTTTACATGAAGGTAGGGGTCTGTTATTTCTTGCTTTATGTTTTTGATCCCATTATAAGAGGTGCAATAAATAATAATTTGTTTGAGCAATGACTTTTCCCCCTTCCCTCCCTTTTTCAAAGGGTACCTTACATTGTTAAGCACAAATTAAAAGCCATGAGACTTGGTCACCTTCTAATAGTCTTAGGAGCAATTCAGCTGTTCATGACAAGCTCATTCCAATTTCACAATACATGTTGTTGCAGGATGGTGGAACCAAATGTGTTTATCACTATATACAGAGAAAGCTTCATACCTTGTCAGCCAGAAGTTCCTAAGTCCTCAAGCAAAATTTGCCATCAGCAGTTCAACAGACCTGTAGATTAAGACTCCATGAAATGGTAAGTCTTTATCACCTGGAACTCTTGATATTTTTGCGATTCTAAACCACATATTTTGCTTTTCCCACTTACACTCCAAAGGTCTGGTCAGACCAAGGAGTAGAGAGAAAAGAGATCATGAGAAGTTGTCGTATTTTTCTTAAACTAAAGAAAACGTGGACAATAAAGAAGTAATACAAATTTAAGAAGTATAATTTTACTACAGACATTAAGGTCCATAGCTTGCAAGGAGCCAAGTGCTAGGTAAAAGTTAATAAAAGGTAGTGAAAACACAGGAACTGACTATTAACTTTTCAACGTTGTAGTGGTTTAACCCCAGACGGCTATTAAGTACCACTAAACAGAGAAGTGTTCTTGTAAGCCAAATAATTAGAGGCTGGCCTATGTTCTAAAGCGTAAGAATTATTTTTGTTTCAAAACTTTTCTTATTTTTTTTAGAAAGTGTATTGTGACACTAGATACTCACTCTTTTCATGATTACAAAACCTGTTTATGCAACATCTGTAGTCCAAGGCCCAAGAGATTAAGAGGAGCTTGGATCCTTTCTGAGCTGAACCCAAGCTCTGAACCTTTTGAGCTTTGTCTGTCATTGATGTTTGTATCCTGCTGGAAATGCAGGCAAACTGGACTTCCAATCCTTCAGAAACAACCTCGAGATGCCAGAATTTTTTTTTTTTTTTTTTTTTTTTTCCCCTGCTTTGCACTCCTTAAAACAAACCCAGCAGGGTATATCAGATGTAGATTGAGGATTAAGTTATAATTACAATCAATATCTTTGCTGTGCCCACTTCACCAAATAATATATATTTCAGTCAGTGCACTTTGGGGATTTATCTCTGCAAGGCCTGTTTCTGCCCAAATCAGTGTGTCTTTCCCTTTGATATTCCCACAGTGTTCACATATACCCTCAAACATACACAGCCCTGGGTAATATGTCTCCAACGTGATGAAATCAATGGGAACACAGCCTTTTTTGCCTGACAGTATTGTCAGGGTGTATTATCTGGTTTAGGCTGTGGCTTCAGTTCATAGCAGTCGTCAGTTAAATTTCCCTTTCTGAAGCTGAGCAAAGTGTGGTAATGTCACAGCCACAGGCGACTGCCGCTCACAGGACGGTTTACCGGTGGAGCTTAGCCTCCTGGCTTGTCACAGTGTATATATCTCAGGGTCTTCTTTTCCTTCCTACTCAGAGGTTTCCAAGAATGTTGCCTGGAGCAGTCATGGGATGCAAAAAAAGAGAGATTTTTGTTCTGCACTTAGCAACATTACCACACTTCACACTCAGTTTCTGATAAGGGGAAATTTAACTGACTGCTCTGAACTAGATATACCAGATAATACACTCTGACAGTGCTGTGGATAAAGGCTGGCAAACCTACTAATTTATATTTCATTATCTCTGCACTTGGCTTAATCTGTTATCTCTTACTAAATGTTAGAGAGCTCACAAAGAGAGCCTCACTGAACAGCAGAAAGTGGAACCACAAATACCTCTCAAACACAGGGTGGCTTCTGTGCCAGAGGACAGATGGGGCATTTTTGGCTACCCAGCCTTCCCAAAAGTTAAAGTGCAGCATGGATGCACTGCCGTTTTTTTTAAACCGGGGTTTGTATCCCCCTGTACAACCACCTCTTTGCCAATGCAGAGTGCTTTTTTTTCTTCCTTGGGTCTCTTAAGGGGCGTTCATTCCATCTGTAGGTGTTCAAGATAGAGGTTCATCAGGATAGCTGTCGTTGTCAACACAGCCCACAACTCCAGCTATTTCAGAAGTGGGTGATATACACATATTAAAATGTGCCCTTATTTTCCAGTCTCCAAGAAATGGCAATATGAGTCATTGTAGGTAATGATCAAGTTTTAATCTTCTTAAGTCTGGAATGCAAAGTTCAGTATCTTGTACAATCTAACCTGTTCATTGTCTCAATTGTCCATTTTTTACCAGGACCTTAGTCTTGTTAGTACAGTGAGAAAGAATAACCCAAGAGCCATCTCCCAATTAATACCCACAGAATAATGTTCAGCATATCTTATAGTTGATTAACTGTAGGTAGTACCTTTTTCCATCTGTGAGTGAAGGTAGGACGAGAAATCATATCAAAGAAAACAGCGCTACAACACAAAACTTACTTTTTTTTTTTTTTTTTTTCCTAGGAAGACAAAAGCATCTTTAGAAGGAGGTTTAACGACTGCTGTGTAGGTCCAGGGACATAGTTTTCTATGATCTGCCATGAAGCTATGGTCTTGATACTGAGCTAAAAACCATGAGAGCTAAATTCTCTCTATAACTGACATAAAACAAGTCTTCCAATCTGGTGCAAAGAGACATCCTAAAATCAAGATATTTCCTTCTCCCTTGGGAGGAGTGTGTTTGATTGCTCCACAGTCAAGGATTCCCACCTCTCTCTTACCCGCTGATAAATGCATTGCTGAGACCAAGTCCTACAATTAATCTAGGTCCGTACCTCTAGGCAAAGAAAGAATTTGAACAGGTTTCCTGTATGCTGGTGTGTGACCTCACCAGTGAGATACTGGCTGAGAGGAAACTTTATCCTCCTGTCTGACAATAACTCACAGTTTTAGCTCATTTTTCTCTCAGGCCTATTAATGTTACCCTAAAAAAGACATTTCCTCAAGCCAGTTGTTTTTTCGGAAAAGTGACTGTGCATTCAGAGGTGGTTGGACTGCAGTCTTGAGGTCCTTCTCAACAAGCCTTGAGAAAGACAGGGGTGCTGATCTCAAATGTTATAAGATACTTGGGAGGTTTGGAAAGAATTTTTCTTCCAGCTAATGTTTTTAAATAACTATAGGTCATCAAATTAATACTGCTTTATAATAAAGGTTTGATTTTGATTTCCTGTTCCTAAGTTTTGAAAGACATTTCTGAAATGTCAAAAAGATCCATTTTAACATGTATAAATGGCATATTTGTTTGTTTGTTTGAAGTAGATCTTTGCATTGAAATGTAAAAAAAAATGCTAAAATAAAAATGAAAGCTTAAAAATATTAAAATGAAGCATTTTGCTTACTGTTTTGGTCAGATCTCTCATTTGTATTGTAAAAAAATAGGCTTTTTCTTGGTCTGGCATGGAAAGAACTCAATGACTCAAAAGTTCTTGTGAGACTGAACAAAGGTTTCCTTTATTCGTAATAATAGAATCTGTGAAATTAGACAGGTAGATAGATAAATGGATGGAAATTCATATAGACCAGTCTAATCTGCCTTTCCACCATAGAGTTCTGGAAACCATGGCCTACTTCAACCTGTTACCTGTCCGTATAAGAATGTTTATTTGTTCAGTTCATCTTCACTATATTCATTATTTTCGGAACATTTACAAGAATAGCATGTAAGAATAACATCCATGGCCTTATTTGTACAGCCCATTTGCTTTACAAAAGGCTCCATTTTTATTTTATTTCTTTACTTTCAGGGCCAGCCTTTGTGCCACTTCATGATGCATTCACATCAAAAGGGACTGTGATAATTTTTCCTGCATTTTCTCTCAGAGACCGTCTGTTGTCTGTACCTATTTCATCAGACGGAATATCCCTGTGATGTCCTTTATAGATTGCCAAATATTTTTACCTGTATTTAAAGTAGCTTTGCATTTTTAACCTTATGGAAACCCCAAATGAACTTTCAGATCTTAATTATTCTTTTTCTTTGCATGCTTTGATTTCTAATATTGATGGCCTTCACCACTAAGCTTTTTAAATCCATCCAAATACTTAAACTAATTTGGCTTTACATCAGCTATGCTATAGATGCATCTTTGGTTTGATTTTTCATGACTTATTGACTGCCAAATTTGAAGGAATGTTTTTAGGTTAAGATTTTGCTTTCTTTCACTTCTAATGTACGCAAACATGGATTTTCTCCTACTAAGCTGTCCTTTTTGACTGGGTCAGCATTCAATAAGCACATTGTGAGCTACTGATGAAAAAAGACTAGATAGGATTTGGCTTTTTCTTTTAGATAAAACCCTCTCTGAGGTACACCAGTGTATTTAAGAACAAAATATGAAAAACACCATGCAACAATGATTTTTTTTTTTTTTTAATTTTGTATTTGGCAGTGGTTTAGATCCCACTTAAGGAGGAAATGAATGGTGTATATGCGGCATATCGGCTAGCTGTGACTCTTTTGCAAGGTGGTAAGAGTCTTTTTCCCCTTCCTGATTAATATTTTTAACTTTATCATTTTTGTTGTTCCTTCCATCTGAAATCTGGGACATCTCTAGAAAAAAAGACAACTTAGTCTGAATATGAAATCAGTAATTTCTGTTTAAGAAACAGAACCTACTAATGTTAAGCAAGAAAGAGAGAAAGGAGGGTAGATTTTGCATGTCTATGTTTAGGATGCAAGCTGAATTCTTTTTATGTTCAGAGACGATCATCAAAGCATTTATTTAAGTAGGCTCAATGTGAATGAGACTGTGAAGACTCCAGCATTGCTTTTTGATTTTTTTTTTATCATTCTGTTAATCCGTTGTTAACCCATATAATATTAGGTTGCTTAGTATTTCTAAAACATGTCTAATATATGGAGAATATGGTCTTGGGTGTAAATATACCAATCCAAAAAATAGGTGATCTGGATTCAGTTGCTGGTTTGGATATAGATGTCCCAAGTGTCATAAGTCAAATGGTTTGCCATTTCTACACCTGCTTTTAAAATGGGGTAGCCAGTCCCTTCCTCACAGGGGTATATCAAGAGAGATAAATTTTATAATGATGGTGAACACCACTGGACAGGGAGTAAAGGTGGCTTTGAGCTCAACGCTGTCAATTAGGATAGCCCCAGGGCTTGTCTAAATAATGTATCGCTTCTCATAGTCGCTGTGACGTTAATGAGCTCTGACGGTGCCCCATTTCTGGCCTTGGCCTGATTCTCTCCCCTCCTACCCTCCTGGCCCAGCTCCTCTCCTGTCATCTGAGGATAGACATAGTGATGGAGCCATGGTCTTTGTCATCTGTCATGGAGTTTGCTCCATGTTTGGCATGATCCCTTGCTGAAGGGTTTAGCAGGGTGCTCTTTATGCTCAGCCAGCTGCAAACTGTGTCCCTTATACAACTGTAAGAACATAGACTCAGAAAAGACCCTTGAAACCTTCTCTTAAAACTCCACAGAACCTCCTCTCCTTAGGGAAAACCACATCACAAATCACAAAAGACACTGTGATGCCTTAAAACAAACTTAAGAGGTGTGGTCTGATACACAGAGCAATAACAGCCTCCTGGAACACTGAGGCTTTATCCAAGGTTTTGTCCTATACCTGTCTGGCAATAAAAAATTATTTTAGACCGTGGACAAATTCCCAGAGCACAGAGGAAGGTTAACAAAAGAAAATTCTTCATTCACCCTAAATCTAGAGGTGAGTTTAACTCTGAATGCATAAAAATGGGGAAAAAGAAATCACACCAACAGTAGATCTTTCAATTAGATAGGAGAAAGTAGATGATCTAAGTATTAACAGGACAATGCTGATACCTGGGATGAGAACTATTCCTGGAATATTTTTATTTTGGCTTAATATTTTTACCTATTCCCAAACTGTCAAGAACAGTTGTGTCTAAAAAGAATGCCAGATTCAAAACAGCAGCAGGGCTTTGCAATGTCTTTTATGCAATGCATAGGACCCAGTTCATTTGTTGACAGTACCTGCACTCATATGAACCCTCACTCAGCACAGTATTCTATAATATTTTAGGGTAACCACTCCTTATATTGTCTTATTGGTGTGATTGCACCTTATTTAAAATATTTAAATATTCAAGACTCTCTCTCCTGGTGTTTGGACAATCACCTGGGAGATGGGACAGCTGCGTTTCAATCTATGCTCCAGTGCATGTTTCATTATTTATGCAAAGAGAAATAGCACCAACAGGAACAACTGAAAGCACTCCACCCCAGGGTATGTTCCACACTGATGATGAAGGCACTCTCTTACCAAGTGAAAGATGAGGGTTCAAAACCCTGTGTGTGAAAGTGAGGAACTGAAATGATTTTTCACATCTAAAGTGAATATCCTACTGTCCTGGTTTTGCCTGGGATAGAGTTAATTTTCTCCCTAGTAGCTGGTCTAGTGCTGTGGTTTGGGTTTAGTATCAGAACAATGTGGATAACACACTGATGGTTTAGTTGTTGCTGAGCGGGGCTTGTACTAAGTCAAGGCCGGTTCAGCTTCCCCTGCTCTGCCAGTGAGGAGGAAGGCGAGAAGCTGGGAGGGGGCACAGCCAGGGCGGCTGACCCAGCCTGGCCAGAGGGATATTCCAAACCTTATAACGTCATGGTCAGTGTATAAACTGGAGAGAGTTGGTCAAGGAGGGAATCACTGCTCGGGGACAGGCTGGGCATCGGTCAGCGGGTGGTGAGCAATTGCATCGTGCATCACTTGTTTTGTATAGTTTATTGTTATTATTGTCATTATTATTATTACTTTTATTACTATTATTCTCTCTTCTTTTGCTATCCTATTAAACTCTCTTTATCTCAACCCACAAGGGTTTTTTGGATTCTCTTCCCCATCCCATGGGGAGGGGCAGTGTGAGTGGGTGGCTGTGTGGTCCTTGGTTGCTCATTGGGGTTGAACTACAACACCTACCTTTCGGCTTGGTTGGTAAAAAAGAATGGCATATTTCTATGGTAATGTTGTGAATCAAACTTGTTTATTACTGTTTTTTAACAAGTACCTAAAATTGCATTTTGCATCAGATGGCATAGTTCCTGTAGTTGTATACATTTTTACTTAAAACAAAATGAATCTTCAATGAAATTGAATCTCTTCTTCTTTCTTGGTTCTGTTGCTGAACCCCAAATCATTTATAATTACAGCCAAACTTGAAGCAGTAATTCAACTCTTTCCAAATGAAAGAACGCAAATAGACCAAAAAAACCCCAGACCCACAATGTGTAAAAGAAAAAGGAGAGTCAGTAAAGGAATACGTAAACTGCTGTGACATACGCCAAAGGAAAGCAGGGAAATGACCTTTGTGGGCTGCTTTTGGTTAGATTTTAGCAGCACAAGATTATATTTGTGAGGAAGAGAGAAGAATCCTGCAATGATGGAGAAATGTAATGATGGGATTCCAGTGCAGAATTTCAGCTGTGTGGGTGGATGGGATAGACTATGTCTTTACATACTCTGTAGGAAAATGTTTACCCTATAGACACGTCCTTTGTCCAGGATAACACCTAAGTCCTGAGCTCAGAAACAACAGGACAGTAATATTCTACATGCTGTAGAAGGGGAGAGGTGGCAGGGAGGTCCTGCAGGCAAAGGCGAAGAATTCTCTTCTAGACAGTCCCATCGTTATTCCCTCCCAGCCAATTCAGGCATTATAATTCACAAACTCAGTCTCTGCATGTAAGTCCAAGACAAGATCCACACAATATCAAGCTCCTAAGACTTACGTTGTCCAAAGGCTTTTTTCAGACCCTCTGTCTCAAGACAAATTTCTCCCCCTCCATAATCGTGCTGACTAGGATTCATTCACCTCAAAACAGGTACTTGGTGGTGACCTGTTTTCAAGTTTTCAAGCCCAGGTTGGACGGGGCTGTGAGCAACCTGATCTGGGTAATGGTGTCCCTGCTCACTGCAGGGGGTTGGACTAGATGGGCTCTGGGGGTCCCTTCCAACCCAAAACATTTTATGATTCTATGGTTCTATGATTCTATGGTGGTGGTGGGTGATCATCTGACCTATTTTAGGTGTCTACCTGAGATTAATTGCACCATCGAAATGCTTATTTCTTCCCATTGACTACAAAGACAGCCTAGGACTACTATCACACATTTAGTCATTTACAGCTGAAGAAAAGAATTCCAGTCATAAATGCTTCTCCGTGTATACAGCCATCCTGTAATACTAAATCACATGCTACTAAAGCTACTCAGAGTTTACTATTGGCTTCAATAGCAAAGTATCATGGTAATCTTTAAGTCACTGTGCAAAGCAACAAAGTCCCCACTGCAAAGCAACAAAATTTTAAGCTCAGCTTTTGGATTTCTTTTGCCGTGTGTCTGTTCTCCCCTCTAACTTCTGATAGATGGTCACTCAGCTTCAGCTTGCAGTATCCAGGGTTCCTCGGGGCATTATTCAGGGCCCATTACCTTTTTAGCTCTAATGATATCCTGCCAACAGCAATCCTCTATGCATGCCATTTATTCCATTACACTAAACAAGGGTAATTTGGTAAATTGAGTGTTTAAGTAGCCTTAAGGTAAATATTTTTTTTTCCTTTGCAAAATGATGATGTTCCCTTTGGCCTTACTAGATTCTTCTGTTTTTGGAAGGGTTTATTTTCATTTGCCTTTAATTGTTCATAGAAGTGAAAGGTTAAATAGTGCCAGATAGGGAAAGGTTAAATTGAGCCCTCAAACAAATATTAAATAAAACCAAAATCAAGAAATCATTAAATTAAGGGGCTTTTTTTGGTTTGGGGTTTTTTTTTGGGGGGGGGGGGGGGTGATTTTTTTTTTTTTTCAGATGTAACTTGGGGTAACTTCATACTCCCTGTTCTTTTTATCCAGCTGCTAATCTGTCAATGCTAAAGCATCAGGGATATTTATACGATATTATCTTAATTACTAATTAAGGCCAATAGATTATGATTTTTACAGAATAAAAGCTAGAAGAGATGCTTTTGATGAATGTGTCTAAATAAAAATAAGTTAACTGTTCCAGTCAATTACATTTTTAATTTAAAGTACTGCAAATTAGTTAAATGAACAAACACAAACTTCCATGGCGCTCACCACACTAATGAAATGCAAATGTTTTGAGTGTGTTGGAGACAATGCTGAGCTTCTTGTGATCTCTACAGCTCATAACGCGAGAGAATTAAGAGGAAAACTTTAATGTCATAAGCAACACCACAGAGTATCCAAAAAAGGCTGTTGAGACCGTCCCATTTTCAGTTGACTTAAGCAATGAAATTTATCCTGGAATCTGAATTAATTTTTAAACTTTTTAAACTTAATTTTTTTTGGGGGGTGTGGTGCAGAAAAATCTAATTTCATTTTAAGAAGTAAATCAATTACATCTCCTGAATTTGTCCTGGTATTCAGCTCTTCCCACTCTTAGAAAACTTAGTTTAGGGGCTGAATTTATTCCAAAATCCAAACATTCTCAGTTTTCAAGTGAGTTTCTGTAAACTGCAGAACTAAGAAGCAGCTTGCGGTGGGATGGTTAGCCTTTTGGTTACCTGTAGAAACAGAAACTAGTTACCAAGCTTAGGTCAGACACCTAACTTTCATCAGGCTAGAATTTAGTAAGATGAAGCCTCCAATGCAGATGCAAACAAGAGGTGAGAGCTGAGGCAGTATCAGGATCTTGACCTTTGGCTTTTAATTCAGGTAAAGATAAAAAAGGCTTTAAAATACCTGAAGGAAAAAATTCCTTTTCCTCACATCCCTTCCCTGGAGTATTAGTTTTATCCAATGACTAAATGCCACAGAGAGCCTATCTCATTTATCTTCATACAACCTCTCCTTTCCCACCGACAAGTTATTTGTTTAGGAAAGCCTTAGAGCTACAGAGCATAATTAGTTGTTGGATCAGGCCCATAGGAAAGCTGTGACCCACAAACAAACCACATCAAGAAACATTTTAAATTTCTCCAAGTCTCCGAGGAGGCAGAGATTTTATTTTTCGTATACTCTAATGTGACATGTTTGTTGATCCCAAAAAGGACAGTGGCTTTTGATTTTATATTGTGAGAACAGATAACCAAGAAGTTAGGGGTGAGCTTCAGGCTAACAAGAATTTACTCCAACATAAACACTGGTCTGTTGGCTGGTAGGGCTTTCTGCCCTCAGTAAGGGTCACTGAGCCTTGGGGTAAAGGAAAACACAAAGGTCAGATTTATCCCATTTAACCGCAACTATACTGAAAGTAGCATTCGGCCAATTATCTGGTTGAGGTCTTAGTCAACTGAGAGATGAAAGCAGCTCCAGAAGATCACTCACTACATCTTAGGACAAAATCTATCACCTTTTGGAGACCCTTATCCCACCCCAGTTTCTACCCAAGGAGCCTACAGCAGTTGTACAGGTTAGATGGATGACTTTATATCAACTAAGCTCAAGTGCAACTTGCCCCAACCTTTATCTAAGTGGCCCAAAGCAGTCCAGCTTGCTTGCTATACAGCCATTTAAGAATATGGTGATGTCCCTAAGCATAGGACAAAGTGGCCAAAAAAGATGTGGATAGGAGCAGCCAAGGCACGTGTAAATGGGCAGGGCCATACGGGTGCTCTCCTCTATCCCAGGCTGTGGATAACACGTGCCTGACATGCTACAACAGCTAGTGCCTTATTTTCTTGTATGCTAAATTCACTTCTTTTTAAATGCAGACACTCAGTTTTAAAGAGCTTGCTACGATTAATATTTCAATTCATGGTAGAGAGGGAAGCTAGGGTTGAGATACTGGAAAAGCATCTGTTAAGCATGTCTTCTCCTAGCCATTTTGAACTTTTTGTCCTTTCAGGAGCTGAAATGCGTGACGCAAGTACATTTATGTACAAAGAGAGTGAGATAGGGGAAAGATGTAATCAGTCGTACAACATGCAGTGTACCCTCTACATTAAAAGTGCGTTTTCCTCTTTGCACAAAAAAAAAAAAAGAACAAATCATTCACATGGAAATGGAATAGATCCCCGTGGTGATTAAAAACTCCAGTTGAAAGATACATATTTAATGAATAGATAACACAGATGAAGAGGAAGAATGCATTTACAGTAGAAAGCGGCTAGAACATCTTGAATGCACAGCCTTTATTGCAGCGCAGAATCAACTGAAAACACGGGCTTATTAAGTTGTTTAAGTACAAGGGCAAAGCATTTAGGAAGGCGAACGGAAAAGCTGGGGGCATGTGAGTATAAGAAACATGTGATATTATGGATGTAACTACAATTTGGCTGGGTGAATTCACATTCAACTATTGCTCTAGGAGAGAAACTCAGGAAATAAAAGGAGGTGGATTATGGCCTCTGATGCTTGAAATATAGTTTGTCTGTCCTATATTATGAAGTAATTGAATTGTCCGTTCTACACTAACCAAAATAGAAGCATGAAGTTTCTAGTTCTTTTTGAATAAATTAGGTGTAACGTGGGAGTCAAATAAAATGATCCCAGTTTTTAAGGCACAGTCATATGGATACAACACATAAATACAGTAGTATAGTCTTAAACTTGTTATGAAGGGTATATGATCATCTTTTCTATGGCAAGTCTTAACTAGTGTCGAGTACAAATTACAATGCCTCCTGGCCCAAAATATAACTCCTTAAAAAGTTAGTGAGAAAATTTACCTCTAGAAAAAGTGATTCTGTAATTTGTGCTGTGGAACGGCGTGACACTGGCTTCTGGGCCACGCAGTCCTCCAGCAGCATGTGATGCAGTAGTTCTGGCAGATCAGAAAGTGTACTGTGCCAGCCTGATCACCTCGAGGGCAAGAACGTTTTGTCTTCCCCATGAAACGACAGTATGCCTCATGGATGACCTTGATAGATGCTGCACTTGTGGTGTGCAACCTCTGTTTCCAATTGCCTCGTATTCTAGAAGGAGCACCCAAATATATGGTCCCACACTGTCTTGTTTCATCCTTTTGGCACATAGAGAAGGTGGGAATAAAGCAGCACCTATGTTTAACCATCTAAACGGACCTACAGATGTGAGCTAGCTACTCCCACCTCTCTTCATCATCACTAGAGAAGCTGACTTTAATTGCACAATGCAACTGGTCCGTTTTAGATTTTAGGACTGGCAAATCACTCCTTAGAAATGCTTATTTCTCTCCACTCTCTTTAAAGGGTAACAGGCACCAGCTGGCTCCTGGTGAAATGGGTCCCACCCCATGTCTCTTGCCAGCCTGCATCCTGTTAGATGCCTCCAATGTCAGGCAGATAGCAACACACCTGGTGAGGTATGGCTGAGAAACAGAAACTGGTAGAGAGCCAAACGTGGAGTGGAAAATTATTTGATTAGGAAAGGAGAAACACAAGGTAGCACAAGGGTAGATGGGCCACCTTCTTGTTTCCTACAGAAAAAAAAAAAAAAAAAAAAAAAAAAAGAAAACAAACTCCCAGGTCTTCCATACAGAACACCTCCCTTTTTCTCCTAAATGATTGCTCTGAAAAAATGAAACTCAGCACATTGAATTAACAAGTTCAGGAGTTTAGAATATTTTATTTTTAAAAAAACCCAAACAAACCAACTGTGAAATCAAAGAATAAGAAATAGTTTTGGCCAAACAATTTAAAATGAGCACTAGTGAATTTTTTTCAGTCTATCTTAGAGCCAGTGGGACTTTTCTTCTGGGATGTTTCTCCTGTCTTCTTACATCCCACCCCTTACTTTTGCAGACATTTTTACAGTGAGTAGGAGAACTAAAATTATAAACTGAGGAAGAGTTCCTAAATAATAAATGTGTTCACATTTGGGGATTGTTTCAGGTGTGCTATAAGCCTTTGTGAAAGAGGGTGAGTAAATAGAAAGTTTGTATTAGTTGGTTATAATTAATCCCGATAGCTTTAAGGCAGAATCTTCCTGCTCCAGGGGTTCAGAGAATGAGATAGCTAGAAAAGCAGGGAGGGATTCTCTGGGTAGGAAACAGAACGGATGTAGCAAATAAGTTTATTCAAACCTTAGCAACATCTGATGATTTGCAGAGCTCTTGTTTCTTTCTGACTGAGCCTTCGGAGCTGCACTCTGCTGAGGAAATTAGCATTTGTCAGGCTTTGCTTTCACCCTGGAAATTCACAAAACACAAGTCCTAAGCACCTTAAAGGAAAGGCTGCTCAATAATTTTTTTTTTTTTTTTTTAAATACAATCTTTTGTATTAGTTTTCTTGTATTTATTGAAATTATTTGCCCAAGTGGAATAGTCAGAACCCGTGCTTCCTAGACCAAAAGAGACTATTGAAATCCACTAATTTGACCTCATTTTTGCAGGCCATGGAAACGAAGCAACTGATTCCTGCTTGAAGTATTACAGTGTACTGTTTAGAAACCTTACAGGTGACCTGAGGACCTGGTCAGTCAGTCTGTCCATCTATCTATTGGTCTATTTAGCTAATTTCCAATGAGACTGGCAATTAAAGGAATATTTGAAAGACAATTTTAAAAGGTACACTGCATTATTTAAGTTAACTCAAGTGAACTCATTTCACAGTCACATTTTAAAAGCCTTATTAGTGGTTTGGGGAATTACTTCGAACCATTTTGGCAATACAGAACTTGCTGCTATTGATGACTTGGCTGCCAAGAATGGTCATGATGCAACGAATGATTTGCTTGGTCACAATGAAGTAATTCAGAACAATAATTTAAAAAATACTTAATCAGTAAACAAAGTCTCCTTCTTTGCATTAGACAGGTGAAAGGGACCCAAGTACTTGAGAATAAATATTAAGTGACATATAAAACAAAGTCAATACATGAAAAGAAATCCAATCTTGTAGTTGAAGTTCCTTTTAGAAACACTCCAATGGTGCAGTTCCTAAGGACATTCAAGCCTTCCTTTTCAAGTCATTCTTACAAAACATTGTCTGCAGAACAGACGAAATAAAATCAGATGAGATTCGCCTCACCTAAACTAGCTAACACCTAGACATGTAAGAGAATTCTCTAGGTTCCATCTACAGCCCATGGAAAAAGAAACTTCTAGAGGCAATTCATCCTATCTTAAAGTAGATGTGTAAGATGATTATTTCTGCTCTGGAGGTGTCACTGTAAGGGGTTAGCTTTCCTCCCAGGTGAAATGGAAGTTAGATGTAGGTAAAATGCATGGTTGGTTCTAAATAAGAACAAGAAGAAGGGGAAAAAAAATCTCATCAGGGCAAAATCATTGAATTTTCCTGAAAGAATTCCAACAGCCCAGTAAAAAAAAAAATAGATAAAATGAATGTTGGGCATGATGTATTCTAAGAACTGGTCTTTGTGAGGAAAGAATGAGATCGAGGCATTCAGTATGACAATAAAAATGAACTGACAACTGGGTGAGTTTGAAATGTAACAGTAAATACTTATTAAGATAGTGGATCAATATCAAAATAGGAGAGCGATAGAAAGAATGTTGCAGAATCATGATCAGCTGCAGTCATAAATCTGTGGAAGAACGGATTTTCTTTTTTTCTCTGTGAACAGGATAGAGAAACACAGATCTAAATAATAAAAACCAAGTTATATAATGAAAAGAATTAAACTGTTGAAGTTTTGAAAAAATAGACTAATATTACCCTAATTCTTAAAACAAAACAAAAAAAAAAAACAACCAACCAACCAACCAAGCAAAATAATTGGAAAAAAAATAAAAAAACATGGGAAAAAACCCAAATAGGTATAAAATGGCATTCTAAAATCATTATTATTTCTTCTGGATCTCTCTTACCTATATGAAAGACCTTTATAGAAAGATGTTCATGAATGAGATTTAAAGGTCCAGGCGTGAGTACCAGCACAGGTCTGGACATGCTGGCACAGACCTGTGCCCTGTAAGCCATAGCTGGTGCCGACTGCACCTCTTCTACAGAGTTACAGTGAGAAGTGGTCTTGCTTTTCTCCCCATAAATTCCCGTGCAGATTCCAGTGAAGGCATATTCTTCGTCTTCCCATGCTTTATTTCATAGTTTGAAAAATTGTCTATTTAGGTGGAAAATCCTACAGGAAAGCAAGCATTTCTTCCAACACATTTCCTCAAGGCACTGACACAACAGACTATCACAAGACAGATGAAGGAAGGCATTTTTAATTAGGTCATGGCAAAGGCTTTAGTATTTTTTTAAGAGGTAATATGAGTCATTTAACAATAACCTGTCCATGTAGCTTATACATTAAAGAGTGAGAAGGAAAGCTGGGAAATATTCAGGACAATTTAGAAGTTATTCCTTCCAATACAACTCTCTCCAATACGAGATATGTCAGTTCCAGATACGCACAGGTCTATATGTGTCAATGCCCATCTGTCTTATGTGAAAAAACTGCTGCACTACACACCAAGTCTTGTTAAACATGAAGCTTGTTCAAAAGATCTATGGTATTAAAGTGAGAATATCATGAAACCTACTGTCAAATAAGCCTGCCTTCCTTTCCTAGGTCATTTAGCCAGCAGCATATTGGTAGCTCTCAACCTAGGACCTATCTTTCCGATTTATTAGAGAGGATATTGAATATGTCAGTGCATATGCAGTTATTTTAGGGTAACTAATTGCAGACAGTTCATCCAGCTGGACAGCCAAAGCAATGATATTAAAGATTAATGCCCCAGTTCAGCAAATAACCTGGGTATGTGCATAATCCCTGTGGCTTCACTGAGACACACTTACAGGCAGGCTTGTTGAACTAAATATACTGCCGAAACAGGGCCTGAAAAATCATGAATACAGATCACAGATTTCATGCAAACAATTCTAAGAAATGTAAAAAAAAAAATGCTTGCTTTGACAACTCAATGTCTAAAGTTCTAAATATTGGTAGTGAATATCATATTATTAAAATATAATCAGAAGAATCCATAGTTCCTATTGCTGGAGCTCTTTTTCTCTGAAGCAATTGATACTGATGATAAACTGATTTGGCTGATGATAAACTAGGTTAATTTGGACTTGATCAGTATAGGAGTCTTTCTATTTTTCCACTGGGATTATTCTCACATGATTTCAGCTATATGAAAGTGGGGTAACGGATATCAGCTAGACATTAAAGATCTCTCCATAGCCAAAGGACATCAGTAGATACCTCAAGGGGACAACCCATTCCATTTACTTTAGGATGTATTGAATTGCCCTCTGGAAGTACTTGGCTCTTTAGATTATCTGCAAGGGGCAAGACTAATTGCCCACTTTTGGACTTCGAATGTTAGGTCCAATGAATCCTATCTTACATGTTCACTCCCTTCTTTTGGAAATTTTTCTCTAACGCTTTAATATTTCTGCGGCAGAAAAACATAAAACTAGAGATAAGTATGCTAAATAAGTCTCTCCATCAACACCATTGCACTCCACTCACACCAAGATGGGTGGAAATATAAATGACAGCAATGTTTGGCCTGCCACTGACACCTATCCACACATAAACAGTCACAGTTAGATGAGAAGCTTCACAGTTTTTCTGAAAATTTAATTAGTACAAACTTGGTTTCTTTGAACTCCATCAAAAATAAAATTAAAAAGCCCAGCTTCATTTACCTCGTGTTGACTATAATGAACATTAGAACTTTCCCCATCGCCACAGGTTTATCTCTGTGGCTAAACGCTGAGATGTTGGCAATCAGAAAAGACTTGGGGCAAATCACACTTCTTTATCACCACAGGGATAAACTTAAGTGACAGACACGCACGGGCTAATTACTTTTAATAGTTTCCCATTGCTCTGGCTGATGACACAGTGCTAAAAAAACATGCCACCCCCCCTTAATAAGCCAGAATTTCACTTACATGGCACTACGTCTTTATTACCGCTTTGTTACTTCAGGGGAGCTGCGTTCTCTAAAATGCCTTTCCCTGTGGCTTAAAGTAAAGATTTTTTAAATAAATAAATACGGTTTATGTTGGGCATCTACCACTTGAAGGGCTAATGATTATTGACTACCCTCCAGCAGACATCAGGGAGTCTAGCCTCAGGCCCTTCCCGCTCGCCCCAAACATGCCGAATGTTAACACATGTTTCTAGATCCTGGCTGGGATTGGACACAAACAAGGCAGTCAGAATGGACCATTTAGTGTACAAGTCAAGATGACAGATCTCTGCTTAATACAAGGAAGACAAAAATTCGTATCTTATTGAAAAAGGCAGAAGAGCCCCGGGTGCTTTCGCTTTGTGATTCTGCAGCAAAAAGTGGGTTGTGTCAATATAAGTCTATGTCACCCGCTCGCAGCTGCCACACTGAATTGACCCTGCTAGCTGCAGACAGAAAGGCCTTCCATTTCCAAATTCTCTCTAATGCTCATCTGCGAGAGTGAGCATGAGGTGGAAAAAAGCCAACAAGTTACTGCTAAGTATGGGAGCAAAGAACAAAACAAAAATGCCTTAATGCCATGAGACTCTCTCTGCTGCTTGTTTCTAATGAAATACTAGAAAAACTTTCTCATCTGAAAGCATTTCAGAGGATGCCTTGACAATATGAGCTTTATGTTTTGTAAATCATGTTCTTGTAATTCCTTGTAAGTCTCCAGATCCTCCTCAGATAGAGCAGCAGAGCATTAAATATTCCTGCAACGCTCACCAGAGCTTAATTACTAAAAGTTGAAACATCTTCTAAACTCTGCGATCTTTTTTTTTTTTTTTTTCCCCTGGGTATTCCCCAAAGAAAAGATACAAAAATTTGAAGAGTGTGCACAATAACTATTAGTTAAGATCACGTTTCCAAAGGGGGGAAAATAAGATAAACAATTTTGAAACTAAAAATAGAATATTTCTTGATACCATCATGGTTTGACATGACATCATTCACAGATGAGCCCCTTTCTCATGTGTATATTTTACTAAGCTCAGATGTTCACACTGGTGAAAATCTTTAACTGAAACCAAAAAAAAAATATTAAAATGAAAAAGAGAAAAGCTCCCAAGTTCCCTAAAATGGAAAAAATAGAGAGATAAACCTTTAATTAGCTGAAATATAGAATTCTATTGATTTCTGGAGAAGTATGATAATTTAGGGAAGCTGAAGATATGGCTAGAATTATAAACCTATTTAAAATACTTTTTTGAGCATTATTTTTACGGACCCACTCAAAGTGCATGAAAATGTACAAAAAAGAGTTTTTATTTACCTTGGATCAACCTGTATTTGGGCGAGTAGTTAATATAGCTAAAGAGAGGCAGTAAGAAGGGAGCATATTTTATTAGCAGAAAATTTTTTCTTTTTCTGTGTTTCAGTGGGAGGCTAGTGATGCTTTCAATAGCTCTTTATCTAAATTTATTCTAAATCACTTGATACTCCAACCTAATAATCTGACTTGTAAATATAACTCACCTGACTGTGAAACCTTCAGACGTGGCTGAGTGTTGTGTGGGAATCATAGAGTGGAAAATATCATCTCATTTAGACATAACCACCTGAAGGTAGCAGTCTAATCTTACCACTTGTCTCTGGCTTTGATATACATGAGAGAGACAGAAGAATCTCAAGGAGTCCATTCATCACACTGGTCTTGCAATGGCTTTCCATAATCTCACGGAAACACTTCTTTCTCCGTTGAAAATCAACATGTACGTGGCTAGCTCAGGCTAAATGCCTATCTTCTGTGCAGCTGATATTGGGTAAGACAAATACTGACGTACCAAAGAATCAGTTTTCAATTGCATCTAGTAGTTGCAGGGAATTAAGTGTTGTCTCTAAATTAGGATCTAATGAAAGCATGAGCTAAGGGGTAGGAAAGACTGAGGCAATCTTTTTGAATTCAGGGGCATTTCAGGATAGAACAAATCTCACCTGACTTTAACAGTTTACAATCATAGAATCACAGAATCATTGTTTAGATTAGAAGAGACCTCCAAGATCACTGAGTCCAACCGTTAACCTAACACTGCCAAGCCCACCACTAAACCATGTCCCTAAACTCTGCATCCACACCTCTTTTAAATCCCTCCAGGGATGGTGACTCTCCCTGGGCAGCCTGTGCCAGTGCTTGACAGCCCTTTCAGGGAAGAAATGTTTCCTAATATCCAACCTAAATCCTCCCTGGTGCAACTTGAGCCCATTTCCTGTTGTCCCGTTGCCTGTTACTTGAGAGAAGAGACCCACACCCACTTTGCCACCTCAACTATCTCTGAACGAGTTACCAAAGGCTTTCTTCAGGAAATGCATAAACAGGAATGTTAAAGGCATCTTCAGCTATTCCTTTTTAACATGTTAGTTTTTCTCCTTTTACAGGCAGTGGAGATAATTAGCTCAGACAGAGATGTCTAGGATGTAGCTAGCCACACGTGAACACTTAAATCCACCTGTGAATATGTTCTTCATGTACACCATTCTCCAGTCCATTCTCTGTCCTTCAGCCTGATGGCAAGGTCTGGTCACATTCATACTGTGAAACTGAGCTGCACTCCTCCCTACTCTCAACCTAAGTCAGAGTTTCTAATAAAGAATTATCTTTTGGGATTGTTTCTGCTTTACACTCTGAAAATTGTTTGGAAGAGTACTAACTGACTGGGTAAAAGTGAAGGTTTCAGTTGTGTGGTAATTTAGACAATATCAAATGAACAGAAGGTCCCATTACTTCTCTTCAGCTCCAAGCAGATCCTTTAAGGAAAAAAAAAAAAAAAAGTTTTGGTTCAGTTTCAGTTATATGTAGCTTCAGCCAAACCTACTTTCAAATAAATGTGCTAATTCTAATTAATGTAGTTTATTAACAGTAATATAGAAAACTGCCAGTCTCTTATCATATGACGGTTTTCCTAAAACATTAGCTTTTTCTCTATTATGGAAGAGTTTGAAGAATTGCATGGCTGCTGCAGACTTATAAAAGAGCATAACTGAGTCAAAAGAAAGATAATTTGGTTATTTCTGGATGTGGACTGGGACCTTACTCATACGGCGTCCACCTACTCCAATGCTATTGGAAAAGAAGACAGATTTAGAAGAACATACTGTCTGGACTGACACAATGGGTTAGTTTCTTGTAATACTGAGGGGAGAGGAATATGGAAAAGATGTGTATTACTTTTGATTTCATAATGTTGAGATGTTCTTTAAAAGTGGATGATTTAACAGAAGCTACCAAGAGCTATACTGTGCAACTGCGTATACCATGCGTCATTGCCGTGACCGCCAAAGATGTCTTCTAATGGCAATGAAATCTGCTGTTTAAGGTCGATTCTTTGCTCATAAATTGTGCTCATATTGTTGTGGTTGAACTTCAGCTGGCAACCAAGCAACACACAGCCACTCACTCCCCCTGCTGCTCCCGATGGGATGGGTGGGGAGAATGAAAACAAAAACCTCATGGGTTGAGATAAAGACAGTATAATAGGATAGCAAAGGAAGAGAGAATGATGGTAATAATAAAGATAAAAAATATACAAAACAAGTGATGCACGATGCAATTGCTCACCACACGCTGACCGATGCCCAGCCTGTCCCCGAGCAGCAATTCCCTCCTTGACCAACTCTCTCCAGTTTATACACTGACCATGACGTTATAACGTCTGGAATATCCCTCTGGCCAGGCTGGGTCAGCTGCCCTGGCTGTGCCCCCTCCCAGCTTCTCGCCTTCCTCCTCGCTGGCAGAGCGGGGGAAGCTGAAGCGGCCTTGACTTAGTACAAGCCCCGCTCAGCAACAACTAAACCATCAGTGTGTTATCCACATTGTTCTGATACTAAACCCAAACCACAGCACTAGACCAGCTACTAGGAAGACATTTGACTCTTACCCAGCTGAAACCAGGACATATATATATACGATCCTTAAAAACAATGAAGACAATATTTTTATATGGTTTATGAGGCCTTACCTCATAGTTGTGCTCTTTGACATACAGAATTGGATAATAAATCAGACTTTGTAAACTGAAAGTCAAAGACATATGCTGGAGTCACAGACAACACACAGACAAGCGTATTAAGTGTTTTCTGAAATCTCTAATAAGTTATGTATCAGGCTTTTTTCCCCTTCACTTTTTCCCTTTTGCAAAGGCAGTTATGTTTGACTGAAGTTCGCAAGCTTTTACTTGAGCACCAGTTGAAGGTGTTTAACGTAGCCCATTTTCTTTGAGGAATACTGACAGCAATTCTCCACTGAGATCAAATCAAGCTAACAATAGGGAAATGACTGTGTATAAAAGTTAATGTTGCTCAGTCGTCTCTCAATAGAATGGGCTGACAATGCAGAGAATTAACAGCCTGAAGCCAGCAAATATTGCTTTACAACATTATGCAGTCTTGAAAGTGTGGTCAGCTGAAAGACTATCGCTCACGAGATCTTGTCTTTTACCTTACACGTGTTACTAATTTGCCAAGCAATGTAAGGGCAAACAGTTTATTTCTTTGTGCCTTGTCCGTATCCATCTCTAAAAGCGGGATGATCACCATCCCGGAGTTTGTCACTTAAGATACATGGATGGAAAGTGGCTAAGCCACGTAATTAACGTAATTCTATCTACAGTTCTTACTCAGTTCTTGGGGGCATGTAGTGATAGGACAAGGGATAATGGCTTTAAACTGAAAGAGGGTAGATTTACATTAAATATAAGGAAGAAATTCTTCACTCTGAGGGTGGTGAAGCACTGGAATAAGCTGTCCAGAGAAGCTGTGGATGCCCCATCCCTGGAAGTGTTCAACGTCAGGGTAGATGAGGCTTTGAGCAACCTTGTCTAGTGGCAGGTGTCCCTGCCTGTGGCAGGGGATTGGGACTAGATGATCTTTAAGGTCCCTTCCAACCCAAACCACTCTATGATTCTATGATTATTCTATGCTTATTCTATGATTTTAGCTGTGTTGTTTGAGTTGTTGTCAACATGGAGATCTTCATTTTGCCGCTGAAGGTTTTTGCTTCCATAGCAGGCAAGGTAAAATGTGCCCACTTTTCAGGCTCAGCAGATCACAGAGACTGGTATTATCTTCAGGCACTGAGGAGCAGTGAGGGTATGAGATATCACAGCTGGAAGGCTGGGATTTCACTGCTGCAGTTCCTGAGCATGACAGTGGGACAGCAGTTTGCTGTACTCACCAGAGATGATGAATTCGAGTCCTGAATCATGTGACGGTCCACAGTCAGTGACACACGAGAGGATGGGGTGGTTGAGGATGGAATGTCCCAAACTTACCATATCCTGATGTTAGTGTACCTTAAAGAATCTGGAGATAAATTCTGAGAGAATTTAAATGCCTTATCCAAGCATTTCACCAGTCATAGTGTCTCTCAGTAAAGCAATTGAATCTATTGTAACTTCTTTAAGAACACAATTAATTAGTTTGGACACCTTCAGGACACAGGCTTAATCTTCCATTACATCTAAGAGGAAGCAATCTTATGCTGTATTATGCACCCTTAAGTCTTTCTCAAGATTTCTGGACTGTACATCAATGAAAAAAAAAAAAAAATCACAGCCAAGCATACAGGAGCAACGCAGGGCGAATATGTATTTTTTTTCTCAATCTTTTAGTTTCTTGACAAGTTCACACTCCTTTGTGGGCTCACTCAGCATGACTTGAGAGCACTGTCCTTTCACTGGCTTACTCCAGCCTCAGAACAGACCTTCAAGTCATGTCCACACCATGCAGTGTCAGTGGCTCGCTGCAGATGTGTTGACTACAGAATAAGAAACCAGGCAACTCTCCTGCTAAGTTGCTTGCTTCAGAGTCAGACATTTTTGTGGCAGACTGCAACCTACATATGCACCAGTTCATTTGGAACTCAGTCAGGTGTCCACAGAAAGATGCCAGATTGTGTGGTTTCAATTCAGTAAGAAGAATTTAGTTTCCTGAACGCAACGGTCTGGTGTCATTGGAGATCTTCTTGGGTATCAAAGGATTTACAGGAACCCTGAACCCTTCTGGACTGGTAGGATAGCCCATAGTGCCTAAAATGGCACCAGACATCCGTGTTTGAGGAGCTCAGTCCTGCTCATTGCGTCCTTTGTGAACTTTGAAATTTAAGGTGGGATTGAGTTCCCCAAATATAGATGTCTAGTGTAATTTCAAGCACTCAACAGGTGCCTTGGATACCCCAGGGTATCTCAGGTGACATTTTACTACTGTGTTTAGGAACTGAATCCCACTCTAACAATGCAGACCCAGCTGATGAAGTAATTATACTCCTATATAGTAACTTTCTCCATCTCTCTGGCAACATTATAAGTAAAGTCTATGTGGTTTAGTTGCAAAGTCATACATGTCCTTGTACCTAGGTCTCAGCATGATGCAAAATGTACTTATGGGAGAAAGACTGCAAGTGCTTACGATGGTTAAACACCAATGTGATCCAGTCCAACAAAACTTCACACTGACTCAGCTACTAAGTAAGATTGTGTTAAGCATGTAGCAAGCACATTTATAATATAAGACTTGAAGGGATAATCTCCACTCTTAAATTGGCAAATGACTCTGAATTAGACAAATATGATACGAGAAGAAGAAAAAAAATCTAGATATTTTCCTCCGCATTGTGAAATATATTGATAAACGTATGTTAGCATTTAACTATTCATTCTTTTGGAGAAAACTGGTTAACCCCTTAAGTGTTTTGCCCTGAAGGCAGACATTAAAAGTTAATGATAACCACATGGGACAAGCCCCTGGAGAACTGTGACAGCATTAAGCTGCTACCAACCAAGCATGCAGGATGCGCGGCACTCTCAGAGAACACCATGTACAAAAATGATGCTGTCTCCTTGAATGAGTTTTCAGAAGTTAAAAACATGCTACTTTTTGCATGCACAGTAAAAAGGCAGATTGCAAATGTTCTACTCAGAGAAAAAAAAATAAAAGCATCCAACTGAAGAAGAATTAGAGCAAATGAAAGCACTGAGTAATGTGATTAAGCAATGATGTGGCACAGCGAGAGCGAACTACCACAAGTACTGTTTTACTTAGTGCTGCAAGAAGAATATGGTAAAACCTTTTCTAAAGACCTTGGATTGCTACCTCATGATAAACCGCTCCAGTACCATATATGGCCTATGAGGCATTCCAATTTTACCACTATATAAAGGGAGAGGAAAGGACTCTTGTCCTTGGAGAGAATCATTTAGACCATATGAAGAAAAAAAAAAAAAAAAAAAAAAAAAAAAAAGAAAAACCAAAGTTCTAAGAGAGAGATACTAACTATAAGGTGTTGAGATTAAGTGACATGAAATTGCCTGCACCCACACAATTAAACTTTCTTCCCCTTAAATTAAAATATCTGTATCTAAGTTAATTATTGGGAATGGTCCCTGTGCTATTTCCCAAACCATGATGGAGAACCTTTAGGAGAAGCCCTATTGTTGTGGACCCAAAAGCATGTGGGAGGCTTTTTTAATAACACATTGGTAGAGAAAGATGAGTTCTAGCAATGGAGAATATCTCTGACTGTTGCTATTTAATACAGAAGAAGTCACCATTCCTGAAGGTAAGTCAGGAGACATTCAGGAGACATAATTCCATTGGTCTCTAGCACTGAGCAACTGGATTTATATTACAAGCACCAGAATGAGTACACCCCAGAAGGGCTGTGCCCAGCTTCTGCCAATATTTGGGAGCAGCATACCTCTTACTTAATTTAGCTTTCAAAAAGTTGGGCTACATCTATATATCTGATTTGAAAGTTAATCTGCCTTAAGTAGTGGTTTGGACCTGATGTCTCCCAACATTTGCTTCTAATCTAAATTACTTTGCGATTCTAATTGTTAAGTACAACAGGGATAGACACAACGTTTAAGCCAAGTGTTATACATAGGTTAAGTTCCTTTTGCACTGTACCTGGATTTGAATTTCTTCCTGTTCTGCTGTGGTGCCCTGTGGCTGTCAGGCGTGTTTAGTAGAGTGTGAGTGTGTGTGTGTTTAACACAAAAAAAAGATCCTAAATTATAACAGAATTCTGTTGCAGCCACCCAAGGGGTACATTCACAACACAAAAACAAAGATGTGCTACGTGCTCTGTGTTTTAGCACAAGGGCAAGTCAAGGTGTATGAATCCGCAAAACCTACTGGGATAGTGTTGGAAGGTTAGGTAAACTGACAGGAGCCAACCTGACCCATTTTTGTCCGTGTTAGAAACAGTCCATGATGCAAAACCTACTGGGATAGTGTTGGAAGGCTAGGTAAACTGACAGGAGCCAACCTGAACCATTTTTGTCCGTGTTAGAAACAGTCCATGAAGTTTGTCACCCTGCAAACAAAGGTCTAGAGAATTCCAGCGGAGACAGGCCAAAAAGGTAGCAGGGAACATGCTAATGGCTAAGTAGTAAATTAAACTAAGACTTAAGTTAAGCTTGCTTACTGGTTGTAAATCAAGTCCTGAAGTACCTACTTTAGCCTAAACTAATCATCTAAACTCTAATCTAATCCCTAAAGAATCTGAACAACTCTAGAGGGTGTTTAATCCCTCTATCCTAGAAAACAAGAACTGATCTCTTGCTGTCTGGAGGTATCCCTCCCTCTCTACCCATTTCTCCCAGAGGAAGTCCCAACTGCTACATGAAATGTCTGACTACTAAATGGCTACATTTGGGCAAAATGGCATGCGCTTTTGAGGATCAGCACTTAGATTACCTGAGAGAGCATGTCTCTCCTATAATCCCATAAATCCTGGTTTAGTTTTCAACTCCAGATACAACTGTACAGGCAACAACAAACAAGCAGTATTACTAAAATGAGGTTTAAATCTCATCCTTGATCTTTATACCTTTTTTATAGAGAGGAAAACCATATTTTTTGACGTCTTTCACCCAAAGACTTCCACATAGGGGACAACATCCAGCATAGCATAAAACAGGGATTTTCACACTGGGATAGAACTGGCTGGACCAAGACAACAGCTTTTAAAAGCTACATAGCTGCCTTGGCAAACTATGGAACCTAATGAAAGGGGTTTTCGCTATTATGTGCTTCCAGTTTGGTGCAAGCACAAAAAAGTCTTCTCTCTCTCACATTCCTCATTGTAGCCTGTGTGTTTCCATCCATAAGGACAAAATGCAAGGTCACGCTTTTGGGTAAAAATAATGACAGGAAGAATGAGTCCTAAACTGGAACCTCATCAACTAGAAATGACTGAGGAGAAAACAGATACCCAGGATCCAGCAACATAATGCAACTGTGAACAAAGGACAGATGTGACACCCAGATACTACAGGAGAAAGGTTTCCAGTAGAGACTGAGAAATATTGGTGATTTTGTAAATACAGATGAGACCTAGTTGTAAATATTTGTAAAATTTTGTTGCTCATCTTCCAACAAAGATTATTTAAATGGTAATTAATCAAGGGAGGCTAAGTCTCAAAGACAGGAGAAAGAGGAGTCTTTAATGTAAAAGAGTGGAAAAGGTTTGATTATCCTCCTGGAACAAAGGGTTTGTTTCAACAGATACTTTGGGAGACCAAGGGAAAAGACTACATAGTGGAGGGGCAAATACATCCCAGTGTTTTCAAGTTGGACCTCAAAAAGTTTGAGAAAATTGCTGATGAAACTAAACAGTGACAACTGATTGCACACAATGATGTAATGAAATAAAGTTGTGATGATGCCTGGAATAAAAAGGAGTTGACACAGTGACCCAGCCGTATATTCCCAAGTCCTTGCATGATAAGGAGACATCCCAGAATTTCTTCCATAGTTGATACTTCATCATGTCATGTGATAAGAAGAGGAAAGCATTCAATGCGCCTGGCCACATTGTGAACAAGGTGCATGGTGCTACGGCTGAGAATGAGTATCCGTCACCAGATCATTCAGCGGAGGACATCCCTACTCCCAGTGCTCTCCATTGGGTTACATGGTTCAAAGCACAGGCTCCTGTGTCCTGTCCATCATCCAGGGTATAGAGAAGGGTGAGTTGGCAGGGCCAGAATTTAAGAAAGTGAAATATAGGAAATCTTGTGTCCGAGACGAAATTCTAAGATAATAGTGTCCTAAATGTTTTTGTTGGGTCCTGGAATAATGTCTATGTATTATAATCACCTCAGGCAAATTGGGACGTGCAGTAATTATGTTAAATATGCCCCCTCTGGGCCTTCTTCAAGTATGGGCACCGGCTGGCAGTCTCTGTCCCAGCTGCTTATTCACGCTGCATACTTTCTCCTACTCCATAACACTGAGTCAGGCATGGTGGACCACAGATGAGGCCACCCAGCCGCACCTCATATACTGGCCTGCAGAACATGGAAAGACCATGGAACTGTGATGGAAAATTTCTGAGACAGGAGAAGCAAGACCTGTGAGATACAAAAGCCAGTTGTGAGAAACCATGCTTCATCTGTGAAACCAGGCATGTCCAAGATGAGGTCTGCAGCTCCTGCCTCACTGAGAAATGAAGTTCTGAGAAAGGAAGACTTTACTTCCAGAGAAGAGACTTTGTGGCTTCTAAGGGATCTTGTCTTTAAGCACTAATGAAGTTTTTAAGGCTGGAAACCAGCCTCGCTGGGTTTGGAGCCTGGACAAACCAGAGCGCAGGGTGGGAGGACAGGCACAGCTCAGATGGCAGAAATAACCCACAGTGGGGAACTGAAAAATTCAGCGCACCGAGGGGAAAGAGCATAGAAAAAAACTTTGCAAAGGCTTGACAGTTTTTAAACTTTCTAACAGTAACTTTTAAAAATACTTATTTAGCCCTGGTGCTCATGTTTATGTAGGCGTAACCTTTTGAAGTTAGCATATATATCCCCTCTTTACCCGTCCAAGTTAAGGGAAGTTACTATTTCCATTTTAATGCTGTGGGAGTGAGGTATGAAGTGGTTCCTTCTCAGGTCCATAGGACTCAAGCACCCTAGAGAGGGAGAGAGGCAGGACTGAGGAGTGGGATGCTCCCCACCTAGATTTAGCCATCTAACAATTTGGTTTCTCACAATGCGAACTGTCTAGGTTCTGTCTCTAGCCTTCACTTAGAGAATGTTTCATTAATCTTTTTAAACTTAGATATAAGTCTTAATACTGCACCCCCGACTGCCTGAATCCTGAGCAGAGTTCTGCAGTGTGAATTCTCAAATTTCTTATGTCAAAAATCTAGACTGTTAAATCCTAAAGAGGAGAATGGTTTTAAAATGTGTCACTTTTCTGAGCACTTGGAACTATCTTGGTTCCATTCTTTAAATCCCTAAGCAAGCACAAAATTATTTGCTGTTTTCTCTGCAGATATCTCTCTCTCTCTGCTTCCCCCCCCCCATTTAATTTATTTTGTTTTTCTTTAACACACACACATACACAGATTCTTTGCCTTTATTTCTTTTAACTTTTTGCTTTACAGGCAATAGAATGTGAATTCAACTACCATGCAGGGGAATAAAATGTTCTGATGCTCCTGAAGGGGCTACTTGCACTTTGAATGCAGTCAGGTAAGAGAAGTAAAGTGATTTGTTTGTTTATGCTGTGCCTCTAGCAAAGGAGCAAAAAACAAGGGAACAAGAGGAATGGGAGATGGATAGAAACTCAGCTCCCTACTTCCCTTAATTTCTGGACAGAGGAGCAGAATATTAAAGAGAAAAAAAACCAAAAACAAAAAAACAAAAAAAAAAAAAAAACCCCCAACAGGGGGGTCATTATGGAGATGTGCAAGGACCATGAACTAATAGTTGCTGTTGTGGCTCCAGAAAAATAAGCAAAAAATCCATGGCAGCTGTTCCAGAGCCAAATCTGCCCCCATGCTGTTTTGAGGGCAAATAGCCTCCTGTGACAACGTGGCAGGTGGACTTTGAAGGCCTGAGTTAGCACAAACTCTAACTGTTCTGCTCTTTGTGTCATTGCATGGGGAAGATGCCCTCAGAGGAGCATTGTGAAGGCTAAACACCTTCTTTCAGCTATTGCTATGCAGCACACCCAGACAGCTACTACAGTCTGTGCCCATTTATCCCATTTTACCCAGTAAAACGACTTCTTGTACCATTCCTGTGCATGGGCCAGGTTGTACCAGATCAACCCTCCTGTTCACGGACCCTATTTTCATTCTCACCTGCTACGGGTGCTGTAGGGTCAACCGAACCCAACATAAAAGACTGTGCTGTTACCCACACTGACACATCGAGGGTCACGGGAACTTTGCAGTCACATAAACATCATCTATTATACATCTGAAGAACTGCTGAAACCCAGTGTCAGAAGTCCCAGCAACATGTGAACCTGTGATGTGGCAAACCCATCAGCTATTTGACAGCTTCATGCCCAAGGCTAGCAAGGCTGGACGTAGCAGGAAGGGAAGACCCCTGCAATGTCTGGGGAACTGGCTAAATGGACCTAATAGGTCTTTTCCATCGCTGGTGTCTGTGGGCTACATTGCGCCCTTAGGCTGAGTCCTAAGTGAGGGGTGGCATGTAATTATGCTTCTCTGGGAGCAGCCCAAGGAAGGGACTGTGATGGAGAGAATTATGATCCCTTTCCTGCTTTCCTTTAGCTACAGGGTGGGAGGCAGTAAGTAATAGCGATGCGGAAGCAGGAGATTTTACTGCCCTGGTACCTCTTCCCCAGCTTTACCCACTTCTCTCTCTTTCTTCCTACCCTCTGCCTCTTTCTTCCAATCACACCTCGTGAAAGGACAAGTCCATTGGACAGTGCTCATACTCAACACCGGACCTAAATCTCATGTGCCTAAGTGTCTTCACTGGTTGAAGCCAGTAAAGTGCCAGCTGATAAGCCCAGGACAGGAGGTTGTGCTGTTCAGTGGTTCTGCTGCCACTTGGCAGGTGGACGGTGTCCTGGAGAGTCAGGAAAGCTCCCTTCTCATCACATCATGGGGGACTGTGACAAGGACTTCGTATATCAGGAGGCCTACCCTTACCTATAGACAAGTGCATATGAGCTTCAAAGCAATTGCGCTTTCAGTTTCAGAAACTAAACACATCTGCCAACTTATGGTCTTCACAGGTCCAGCAGTAAATTGGAAAAGCCTTTATTTCCTGTCAAAGATGAATTTACAATCTCATGTAATGTTTTGAGGGAAAATTCTTTCATCCTTCCCCCACAAACAGTCATACCTTTCAAGAGGTGAAGTGCCGTTTGGAGTGGCATGGCTGAATCCAGCTTATACAAGCAGTGAAGCATGTGCGATCCGTAGAGACATATCTCTTCGCTGGAAGAACATCAATTGCAGAGGGTCAGTGATTTTTAAGATCTGGAGGAAATAAGCAACCATAGAATCATCGAATGGTTAAGGTTGGAAGGGACCTTGAAGA
>JMFS01064539.1:0-20760 GCA_000699545.1 Podiceps cristatus
GCTGTGGGGGGTGGTGATGGGGACCGAGGGGGGAGAGAGGATATGAATGACACAACAGAAATGTTAAATTAACAGAAAAACCAGGCACTGACCTCCCCAAAGCAAGCAACAGACAACAGACCCACATACCAGCTAATAAAGAGAGTCGTTACATGACATTCCCTCCAAGTAAACTTCTCCCAGACTTTTGTTTCCTTGGAAGCTACTTTCAGATGAGGCAAGGGTTGACGCTTGACTGCGGTGTTTTATTTATACTGAGACGTAACCTTAACAGGAGCTGACAGGTAACAGACGCACGCCTTCATCCCTTTACTCCTAAGCACTGGCTCCACTAGCCTCCAAAGTTTAAGGACCTTCCTTCCCCTCTCACAGGTACATCCCTCAGCTCAGCAGGTTTGCTGTTTTAATACATTTTATGAACTTGCTAAAGCACATTCTTCAAATCTGCACAAATCCACCTCCACTCAGCACACCATTAATGTAGCCCTGCTTGCTGTAAAGCCTTGCTAGCTATTAAGATACTAAGAAAAAGAAATCACTAAGGTGGCTCAGGAAGAACAGGTATCAGGCTGCCTGTATTACTCCCAAACTGGCTGACAGTGTTATTTGCCAGCACAAATTATCTCTGAGTAGTTCTGCACATCTGCAATTTTTAGTACCCACTTCTCCCCCTCCTGCTTCGTCCTTATTCCCATTAGGAATAGCCCAGATTCTTTAATTGACAAGAGACTGCCCACAGTTTGACATTTTTATGTTAAACTAACAGTCACATTACTTTTTCATTTTTAAAAGGTACTATTCTTGATCAGCGCCAACACACATATTATTGAGTGCCTTTCAAAGATGGCATTTAAATATTGCTAATGGAATTTCTTTGTAATCAGTCCCAGAGAGTTTAACTCCATCACACAGCAAAGCCTTCCTAGCAGCTGCCATAGACTCAAGTAACAGAAGATTCATAACTAACTCACTTCAGTTTTTGTAAACATGATACAACAAGAAAGTGACTTTTCAAAAGAAAGCTTGTGAGTGGTGCACTGGTAAATCTCATCCAGAGATGAGCAGTGTTTGGGGAACCTCCAAAGCCTTTTATGAACATGGCAATTAAAATAACAATTACGCAAGGAACTCAAACCCATTTGGATTTCTTCTCTGTTGTCAGGCTCCTTCCTTTGTCGACAGAGATAACTCTATTATTAACCTTGTAAAAGATGCAGACTGCAGCACTAACAAAAGTGGTTTTCAGGCTTATATTCTTTTCCTCTTACTTTTCAAAAATAATCTTATTACCCACTCTTGAAGTGAATATGTTCTTGAAATAAATTCTGGACAAGGACAGGTTGATAGGTTTTATTGTAGAAAACAGCCAACCAGCTTCTTTTAATCTGCTTTTACTCAGAGATGAATTTTTCTTTAGTACTTCAAGAATCTGTTGGCCTAGTTTGCATAAAACAGGAAACTATTGGCTTCATTTGGGGTAACATTACTCTAGGGGTCACAGGTCAGTGTGACACAATTGGCTGTACCCTCTGCAAGGCAGGGATTTCAGCATTTCCCTAGTTAATTCTTTCATAAGTTTCTCAGCCTAGCACAGTTACCTTGATAAATACTGATGAGTTGGACCCTCTCTCCACCTGTACAACACACAGTAAATCTGGTGTCAGTGCAAAATGCAAGTTTTAAATCCAAGGCCATTTTATACATTGATTTTTTTTTCAATAATTTTGTATGAAAGTCAAGCTGCCTTACAAAGTTACAGGAACTATCCTCTTGTAACCGAAAGCTGAATCTCATCCTGCATAGAGCATGTCCTGACAAACCAGATGAGCCTAGGGAAAGGAAAGGAAACTCCTTTTTGCCGATCAGGAAGTTTTCTTACAATGCCTTGCAGGCTGTGCTGGCCTGACAACACCCAGCCCTTGAGAAAGGGTATCCCACGCGGTCTAGCTCTGGATCTGTTTCATCTAGACTGATGTCTAATCCACTTATTTAACATCATGGACCCAGTAGTATGGTATACCAATGGGTTCCACAGGCCAAAATATCCTTTAGATGTTTTTTGCTTCTTGGCTTCATCAGAAACAATAATCAAAGAGTGATTTAGGTCAGAAAAGACATTAGAAAATCATCTAGTCTGAATCCCCCCACTTCCCAAAACAAAGCCAAATTTGGTGTTCATTCAACGTTCACTATAAACATAAGTAAGTGATCCTTATTTTCTATACCTCTCATGACCCCTTAAGGAAACCAAGTAATCTGTTTTCAGTTTCATGTGATTAAAATACTTATCCACTATACTTTTTTTATGCCTCTGAGTACTTCCACTTTCCAGCTTATCTGATACTTAGAGTGGGAACTGAGCACTAGGAATAATCCCTTCCTAAACACACACATATGACCGCACGCAGCACCTGATGAGCCAGAGTGCCTCTGAGACTCCTTTATAGCTATCGGTTTTCTCCTCATCACTACAGCCACATCTCACTGCTTTCAATATTGTCCTGCTTTGTTCTACAGGATCCTGCAGGTTATGCTTTACAACGATAACATGAGCCAGTGGCAACACGGCCTGTATCTCCTCATACATGACAGTAGCACTTATCAACTCACAATCCCGGAGAGCCAAGCAGGTCAGACTCCATGGGCAGGGGGTGGTGGGCAGCCAGCAGCTACGTAACACTTGATTTCACAAAGGCTGTGTTACTGCTATGTCACATGGACTTTGAGTTCACTGCAGTCCTATTCTCATGTATCAGCGACTCAGTCCACTGACCGTGTCTTCTAAAGATTTCACAAGCACCAACTGAAGTCAGCCTCTTCTTTTAGCCGGTGGTTTTGGTGTTGCATGTCCCAGATAGGAAAATTTGCAGGAATAGCTATAAAATGAACTATTGGTCATCACAAACCCCTTCTCCAGGTGAATATAGTCCTCATAGGAATCATCTCATGCTGGAAGCATCCACACTTCCTAAGCCTTAACTGACATCTTCCAAATTTCACTGAAGCGTTCTATCCTAAACCAAGTCACTTTCATAGAAATTTTTCTCATTTTGTTTAATTTTTATTCTGTCTCCCTCTGCAGAAGTTGATTCACAGTAAGAGTTATGCAAAACTAAAAAAATACAAAAGAACATTTAAGTAATTAAGTAGTAACCAGGAATAGAGTTTTGATATACCAATTTATCTAAAAAAAAAAAAAATCACTAGCACAGAAAACATGCAACCAGTCCCCGAGAAAGTGTCAAAGGAATTCAGAGAACACAGGGAGCTGACAAATTGTTTTCTGACATACATCAAGTTACAGATGGGTTAAAATTGTACAGTAAATTAAGTTAATTGTTTTTCCACCATAAAATATCATTTTCAAGTTCTTAAAGTTTTCCTAACACTGGCTAGATGACTTTGATCAGAAATTCTGATCCTAATAAATGTTCCTACTCAATGGTTTAACCCTGATGTTATCCCTCAGATGCAAATAAATTTATGGATTTTCAAACAGATCTGAATATTTTGGGCCAGCTGAAAACACAGGCATTATTAGCTTTACATGCCACCCAAGGGAGAGCAAGGAATTAACAAACAACAAAAATCATAACGCAGATGCACACAAACATACCCCTTGCTATAATATGGGCATGGCATTTCTTCTGCCACATGGCATTACCTCAATCACAGGAGGACAAAAAGTTTTCCCTATAACCAGAAGATGGGCAGAGCCTGACTGAAAGGCCACAGAAACCTGTAGCGACCGCAGAAGTGTTAAGGACCTATAGCTAAACTGCTCCCTGGCTAGCACTGTCATATTAGTTCCAGAAATACTGCCAATATTGTGTCATTCTCCCGGGAAAACTAATGGAAAGCTATTCAAAATGAGAATCCTTCCTGCAGGTGGGAAGGTATTCCTTCAGTCTCAGGGTTAATTACATCTCGGCTGTGACCTAGAGCACCCTTGTTATTTAAGTCCACAGCCTCCCAGGAGCATAGAAATCATGCTAAGTTATGGTGCATTTACACTGTGGAAAATGACTGCTAGATGATAGTATTGAAGCTACTGCGCTCTTATTTGTGACATAAAGAGCACTTGAAAACAGGTTTCTCTCATTTCCAAGCACAAAAAGCTTACTCACTGACTCACTTCAGACTTTTTCCTCCCCTCAGTTTTCCCAAAGTTATATGGCATTTCAACCTCTTAGATCCAGAAGTCACGATTTCCTGCTTTTAACAATAATTTAAAAGAAAGATCCCAGAGCTAAGGGCCACATCCTGCTCTCAGTTACATCCAGAGATTGCTGAAGCTGTGCCAAGCCTCTTCAGTGCGCTTGCAAAACTGAGTGCAGAATCTATACTTGGAGGGGCTAAGCCCGCTCAGTATAAAGGGCAACCCATGCTTTCATTATTATTAATAATTCTTTATTGATTTTTTTACTGATATTAGCTGTCAGCAGGGACATCACAGCATGGATGGAGAAGGGGAAAAGTAATGGAAATGAAATGATAGCCTGCAACCAGGCAGAGAGACCTGTCCCGGTGCTGACATTATACGTCAGAGTCCATGAAGGCTTGTGGCCAAAGACATGAAACGTCTTTGAACTTCCATAATGTATAACTTAATGAAAAAAACCAAGGTGATAATTTTGCCTTCTGTGTTTCTATTGCAGTAACCACCCTCCATGTTTCATAGTTCACATGTCTGAATGAACAACCTAAGCTTGGATATTTCTTCCCTTCTGTTCAGAGAGCTTGATGTATTCTTCAGCATTTTAATATTTAGTTGCAAAAGTGTTCCTGTAGCCCATCTGATGATTGCTAAGCTAGCCTTGCATCTTTAAATCAATATTCAACTGTCTCGCCGAGTCTGCTGGCAGAGCCCAGGAAAACAAGCATATCTAGCAAGTTGCTTTGCTCTCCCAGTCGGCCTGACACAGGGTAGGAAGTTAGTGTCAAAGCCTAATTGCAACCACTTACAGCAGCCACCACTGAAAGGCACCGAGTCTCCTGCAGGTACTGCCGAGTCAGCGGGTTCCTGCTGTGCCACTGAAATGGACCCTCCCTGCAGCACAAGGCCTGTAGGAACGAGCCCCACACTCTGCAATGGTAGCTACTTTATAGGCTAATACTGTCAAAACAGCACATTGGGAGAGAAACCACTCTGGGTTCTAACTCCAGCTGCCCTCTAGATCAAGAACAAAAAGACAATACTGTAAACCTTGCTGGTTGCCAGCTCAGTGAACCAAAGCAAATCTATGTCATCGTAATTATATTTACACTGTAAATCTAGGCAATAGCTCTTCAGGTGATATAAATTGGCATTAGACCATCACAATCAAGGAAGCCTCATTGATTCATATGAGCTAAGGCTCTTACACAAATTTTCTATCAGTCACCAGCCTAAAGCTACCTCCAGATTTAAATCGACCCATAAACAGTACACTTCTGGAATGTCTATAATTCCTTTTCACCGTGTAATTTTTATTGCTAAGAGATGAAAGTATTGGCATTCAATTTCTGATGACTAAAATCTATGCTAGGAACAGGTGGCCATAACTTCAGATCTCTTCACAATACCAACCTTAATTATAACAGCAAATTATGTGGTTTAAGGCAAGGCTGTATCAATGATTCTGATTTAAATGCTGAATTTTCAGGAATCTGAAACATGTCCATAAGTCTTCCTTGACAGTGGAGCTCTGTTTACAAGCCCAAAGCTGGCATTTTGCTTACTTGTTTTGAGAAAACAATGGCTTTCACATGCTCCCACCCAAGCAGGCAGTAACCCACCAGAAACCCTTTTTTTCCTGCTCCTCTACGAGTTAAGAACAGCCAAGATCTGAAAATAAGTCATATGGAAATTGGGTGGTTCCACATTCCAAATCTGAACTATTAAACTCCTGGAATAACCCAAACTATTAAACTACTGGAATAGATGGAATAATCTGAACTATTAAACTACTGGAATAGAAAACATGCCAATGGCTTCTGAACAATAAGTCTTCCCAGTCAAGATTTCACCAGGCTAAAGTTCATGGGCCAGAGGTAGTTTTCCAATGCTTCAAGTAGCATGTTAGATATGAAACTTTCCTCAGTAGCTCATTTACTGCATACACAGAACTTTTGCATGTATCAACAGATTATTTTCTCTCCTAAAAATATATCCTGAAATATTCACTTTAAATACGTACACTACCAGACTGTGTACGTGTACCCAGGGCAGAAGACATCTTTCTACTTTCGTGTACCCTGCTAATCACATACCATCTGGTAATATATTATGTATTCAAAGATACACATAATATATCAAAACACATACTGTAGGCATACTATGGTGTGAGGAAAGGAGGAATATATCAAATGTATTCACACAAGTGTAAATAACTTCACATCCAAGAGAGCAGAACAGCTTTAAAGTACAGCGACATTTTGAAAGATCTGCATTATATCTAGAAATGAGAATTTTTTAAATGAGTCTGAGCACTCAGTGATGCATTAATTAAAGACTTCATCTGATACCCATAAAAGTAATTGGAAAGACCTGCTGACTTTACCCGTCTCTGAATCAGGCCCAGTGGCACATTAATTGAGGGTGAGTTTACATCTGCAGCAAACTGAAATTAGTTCCCAGGACAGTAAATCATGGTTTCATGCATTAAATACTGATATGCAATTAGTTTTACTTCTTGAAAGATCTCAGTTAAAAAGCATGCATTTCAAGCATACTCAATACTTAATGTTTTAACACTTAGAAACAGAAAAGCTGTATTATATTGGTAGGTTTCAACTACAGGCACAAGCCAGCAGTGGTCTCTTGACAGACAAACGTAGATGTTAAATTATTTCTCCCCATAGCTAAAAAATGAAAAGCTGTACCAGTTGCTCTATTTCTCTTAAAAAAGAAAACAAACAAGAAAACCCCCAACAGCTGTGATTTTTTTTTAAATCTGTGGTATTTAAACCCTGTTCTACAGTAAATGCATTTAAGCCCCATCTCCTTTGAGATTCTCACAGTGATTGGACACACTCAAACACTTCTCTTCCACTGCTGTATCTTCTGTTGTTGCCATCAGATCTTCATTAATATGCAAAGGACAGTATTTATTCAGCTGTATAGGATTTTGTTTTCAATTGCATTTTCATCGCCACTTGTTTCATCTCTTATTCAAAGAGAAGAATGTTTCGTGCTTACATATAAATACAGTACAACAACTTACAAAAGTCACATAGGAAGCCATTAGCATAAATCAGAAAGGAAACTATTTGAAGGTCTTTCTAAGAGAAATAGAGCAACAGATATTGGTGTGAGAAGCTCCAGGGGCACCTTCAGGACAAGAGGAAACAGGCAATTTCCCACTGAAATATCAGAGTTCAGGTTTGCTTTTCCTCTGACACTGCAGATTCCTCTGGAGTTTATTGGCACAAATAATAACAAAACAAGATCCTCAAAGAAACTACATTTACTTCTGCAAGGGAGACAGAAATATTGGTGAGGACAGAGGCAAGTATCAGTAAGTTTCAGCCACAGAAATCAGTATGAAAGAAAACATGTATAGCACACTTGAAAATTTTATTTCCCAGGCATTAACTTTTAACAGTCCTGCTGGGAGGCAGAGCTTTCAGAACAAAACAGCCTATGTTTGCAGATGAGATTACTGATGCCTAATCTAGTTTTTAAGTGACCTCCTTGGGACTGTGTAGAGAGGCCTGATTTTTAGCAGTGTCTGAGCAGTCCCCAGATCTCAGTCCCTTTTCAGGTATCTCACACTGGGCTTCAGGAATCTTAAATCACTGTCACTTCAAACTATACATATACCTATTCCTTTTACACTACAGCTTATTACTCATAGCAGAGTTAACCCATTCATCTTCACACCAACAATCCATGCAAATGCTGTCTGCAGTTTCAGCATCAAAGGTTTGAGATCACCAATTAAATCAGCACAGTATTGCTGTAAAGGAGATGGGGGAAGAACAGGTATCAAAGAGCACAGCCACGCTGCTTTATTTGGGTGTCATAGTGGACTGATCGAACCGCATCCATTTATACCTGGACTATTCCTTTCCATGGGTTCAATTTTAGATAAAATTTGGGTTAGAGATGCAGTTTCATTAACAGATGAGCCTTTGAAAAGACATAACTAGTGCATATTAGACCAGTGAGGAAGGCACTGTATCAGTGTTCATCTTCTCTCCCTTCCCCACCCCATCAGCCTTCTTACCTGTCCACCATCAGCAGAATCAATTGTTCAGAGATCAAGTTTTGATTCCTATATATGCCAGATTTCAGCATCTCTAACTACAAGCAAGACACTCCTACACTCCGCAGGTTGCTGTCTTTCTCAGTAATTACCGTTCCATCATTGTCCCTAAGCAGGGGGGAGAATATATGTATCTTTTGTTGCCCCATTACCAGCTATCTCCTGATATTACTGTGACTCCAGTCTCCCTCAAGGTATTCTTGCTACTGTTGACCCTGTATTTTCTGATATAATTTGTGACCTTTTTCATATCAAAAAGATCAGATGTGTATTTGTATGTACAGCTCACTCATCTCCAGCCCAGGTGTCTAACTTGTGTTCAGGCTGCCAGAGTCTGAAGTCTGTTTCTAATCTCTAGACTCCTCTGTATGCTGCATTTCTTCCATAAGTCTTTGCTAATTTTTTTTTTCAACTTTAAACTTATTGTCACAGCTTAAAATCTTGAATGCAATGAGCCTTATAAGGCTTAGAGCATGCAACATCCTCCCTGGAGCACAGGGTAACTCAGATTCTTTTAAGTCTGTTTCTTCTCTCTGCTCCATTCCCAATTCTCCACCCTTGAAAAATAATGCTTGCTACCTTTGATCTGAAGAAAGAAATACAATCCATTTCTTTTTCATTTAAAAGTGTGGTGTCCTTACTCCCAGTTTTCTATTATCCCTTCCTTCTTTGAAGATTGCCACGATGCTAGGGATGGAGGAGTCTGAAACCTGAAAATGGGCCTGTCTTGGTAGCACTGCAAGACAGCAAATGTCTTTGGTGTAGGAATCCCAGTCATGCAGGCTATTTTACATAGAGGACTTCATAAAAGTCTAGGGCTTTTTGTTTTCTATTTGTGGAACAGATCAGGCACAGATATATTCAATATCCTAAATGAATCACAGAATCACAGAATGGTCTGGGTTGGAAGGGACCCCAAGGATCATAGAGTTCCAACCCCCCTGCCATAGGCAGGGACACCAAGCTCCAGACCTGGACCTACATGGGGTTGGCCAGGGCCCCATCCAACCTACCCTTAGCTAAGGTTGCACAGTCTTTCAGCCATCTCATCTCTATACTGAGAATCAACCTAGGCACCGAGTCCAACTTAAGCCTTCTGCATCAATGAACTTCAGTACTGTGCAGGCCATTGGCACAAAGGCAAGTTTTTATCATAGACAAAGCTAGAACATTGCATTAATTATTTCAAGAGATCATTTTTCTTTGGATTATCCTGGTGCATAAACTTTAATGATCCTGGTTTGCACTAATTACCTCTAGCCTTCTCCTCTCACATGCCTCATCTGGACACTAGCCATCTATTTTCACAATTGCAAACTCTTTCAAACTGCGCCTTCTGAGATACAGAGGTGAAGAAAAGAGGAAGGGAACAAAAAAGTTTTCACTATATATTGCACTAGGTACTTCATCCCACCTTGTCATCTCTTCATATCACATGTATGTTGTAGCATATTGTGCGATACATTTTATACATACAAATATATACACACACATATATGAGAAAGGGTCTCTTCCAAGCATGATCCAGCAGGAAGCCTCTTTACCGAGCAAAAGGCACTGTTTATTTTACTGTTACTTCTACTGATGGACATGAAATTCAGTCTCAATTAACCTCTCATTTAGGCTAATAGATATAAAGCATTAAATGTGTTATGAAATATATATAGCTTAAAAGGAAGAGGAGAACACAGTGGTTTCTCTTCAAGCTAGTTTACCCTTGCTTTTCTGGAAGCAATTTATTCTTTGTGATTATTTAAGCTTCCAGACTCTGAAAATGAAGTATTTCTCTCAGTCATGTGCTGTTCACGAGCATTTGATTTGGTCACCTATGCTGTACAGAACTGTGCTTGCATCTTTTTTGACAGAGTTAAACATTTTAAGCAGACTATTACACAATCATTTAAGACTGGGTTTTCAAATGGGTTTCAAGGGAATAAAGAGCCAGGTATCAACTGACCTCCAGAAAGAAGCAGGATCATAGGGACACTTGTCCCTATGGAAAGGAAAGTCAGCTGGGCCATGCTAAGCTGATGGACTAATATTCATGGAACTTTCCTGTTTCCAATCATTTCTTGAGCAGCTTTACTCTGCTATTCACAGCTAACACAGGGCTCCCAAATCTTATTGGGCAATACAGTACTTTTATTCATGAGTGTATTATAAAATACAGTCTTTAAAGCTCACCCAGGTACTACAGGGGCGACAAATTGCACGGAGTGGTGTAAAATTGATTAGAGATAGCAGCCTAGTTCATAGACAGGCCACTATTCAAAACAGCTTAAAGGGTTTTACACTAGAGCGCTATTTCAAGACTGAAGGTAAACACTGTAGGGATGAAGCTAAACAAGTGTTACTAAAAACTGGAAAGAACAAAGCTGGTGAGGGTCCTGGATGTGGAAGGGTCTGCAAATGCCTCTGCATATGAGAAAAGGAAGCAGCTTTCCATTCACAGAGAGGTAACAGCACCTATGTCTGCTGGCCAACACTGCATGACATCAGGAAATGGGCTGTCTATACGTTTATGTGAAATACCCTGCATGGTGAAACCCTGATCTTGACCGCAGCCTCTAGATACTGCCAAGATAATGGCTAGTACCTCTGAGAGGATTAGCAGCAGGCTCGTGGCTTCTTCAGTGTAAAGAAAAAGCAGCATCCTATTCTAAGCTATGCAGCTTTATTTCTTACAAATACTTCATATAACACTACTTCAAAAGCTAGAAAGATTTCCCAACTACAAGAAAACCCACTTTCTAAGAGCTAATTAGGCTGCTCCAGGACTGCAGAATGTCTAATGCCAGAAAATAGGGAAGTGGCAACTGTGGTGGCAAGAGGATCACACCAAATGCTGATGTAGTAAGACTTGTACAAAGGTCTACCCAGTTTTTCAGCTGCAATACACATTCACCGCATATAAAGTCTTCAGTCAGTGCAGGCAGTATGCATTTAGTCTGGTTCTTTGAGAACTCAGACACTTATCTGTATGCAGACTGCTTTTGTTCTGAGCCTTTCTTCATGTTCTCCCTCTCTTCTTAATTAACAGAAAACAGTTATGAATATTAAAGAAGAAATTAAAAACAGTGTAAATAATTTCTGAGTGTTTGTAGATTCCATATTTAGTTTTTAATTAACCCCCACTGATTTCAAAAAGCTGTTTAAGAAAAAGATATCCTTTCAAAATTTCCCTTGTGTTTAAAAAAGGAAAAAGAAATAAGGTAAGACCATAAAACGGCAGTTTGGTATTGCAGACACCAGTACTATAATGTCAGAATAACATCTTCATATGAACGTATGACATTATTTCTCCTCCACTTAGCTTGGTTTAGGACCTGGTTTCAACAGAACCATTTACATACTGCCTCCTTCATTTTAACAAGCAAAATGCAGGGGGTCTAGCCAAACACTGTGTAACTGTGATAACACAAGTCAGAGTTAAAAGCATCCAACTAGATTTGATCCCCAATTGATAAAACCACAACACAGGACCTGGTCAACTTCAGAGGTCAGCTGAATCCTGCACTGTAACCGCTGACCACAGCTAATACCAGGTACTTCTGAGGAAGATGCTAAAAGCCCTGATGTAGCCACTGCAGAATCCACCTTTTTATGGTTATGTCCCTTTGTCACCAAAACAATTCGTTTTGGTTTGTATAATTCTTCTCACAGCAAATCCGAATGTCCTTGCTAGCCATTTAAACATCCAGTCTTTGCAGCTGGTCTGATCAATCCATCCTCCTTCAACTCCTGTCAGCAACCAAGGTTACAGAATAGGCTCTTCTGGATTGAAGGAAAGGAAATTTCTCACCAATTTTTAAGGGGCTTAGTTTTCCAATTTGGCATTCAGGTAACCTGAAAGTGCTTACCTTGAACACAGGCAAGCATCTGTATGTCATACCAACATAGGTAATTTACTTATGTCTATATTACACCTTTTGAAAAAGTACAACAACAGAGACATCCTCTACAATCGATCTGTGTGCAGCAAGCCCTGTTGAGTCAGTGGGAGTTCGGCATGTGAGACAACTCTAAGACAGACACTGCAAGAAATCTAATTTAAAGATGCCTCAGGAAAGCTTTAAATTGCACTTCCTAGTGCATGCAATGGGGCAGATAGTCTCCCTTGTGCATAACACCCATTAGTGTTAATTTGAGTTATCCATGTTCACTGGGAGGAGAACACGGCCTGGTGCTGCTAAAGGAATTCCTCGGTTTCTTACCAACACCACTTATCCCTTCTGCTCCCTCCCAGCCATCATGCACACATGTACGAGAGGAATGTTCTGCACTCAGCCTGAAAGCTGCACATCAGGCAGAAATTTCTACTGCGGCAACCAAAAACGTACCCTTTAGACCATCTGACAGATACTGATGGGTCTTGTTGCCTCTGCAACAGCTGACTGACAGCACACTTGCATAACGACATAGAAGAAGACATTATATTTGAAATACTATTTATAGGTACAAACGTTGAGGTCTTATTCAGAAAAATTCTTTTTGATAAAGAAACCCCACATCACCACTAGGTCTGTACAAGCACTTCCATCAGTAGTTGAACAACTGCATTCTTTGATCCACAATTAACACATTTTATTAAAAGGAGGAAGAGACCTTTGTTTTACTCCATCTCTTACTTTAATCTCCCCCTTTTTTTTATTTTGAGATTCCATTTTATCCTAAGGGGATAGTTATATAGCAATATTAAAACAGTGTGCACTTTAAGAAAGTGGATATACTGCTCAACTGTCAACAAGGAGACAAATCAACAGAAACTACTGCTAAAGAGGAGTGTGGAAGCTGTCCTTCACGCAGCTGGGATACATACTGGTGCTCTGCCTCACACCAGGAGAAGCAAAACACTTTAGGTGAGAAAGCAGCCAAGAAATGAAGAGGTAGTGTCCTATGCACAGCTGAGCACACTAGAGTGGTTTTCCAGAGAAGAAACTGGGAGCAGAGTAAGACCCCAGAAGCACATTTGGGGAATAAATACAATCAAGACTAAACCTCTATAAAGACAGCACCCAACGAGCAATACAAAACACCGTGGCAAGTGTTCCCAGAGAATTGCCACCCACACTGAATCTACCTCTTTGGTTATGTGAAGCAACACCACAAGCACCTTTCCTCACACCCAAACTGGAAAGGGGCACAGGGAACAGGGTCCCACAGGAATCTACCTCTAACTCAGTACTTGGTGTGCACCAGAGAGACCCCAGCCACCCCACCACCACAGGGAGGGCCAGGCCTGGAAGAGGCCATCCTCTTATCTCCATCCATCATGACATTTGCCACCCTGACAGGTGTCCTCTGTCACCACAAGAACACACCTTCTCTCATACCGCACAGCAAAGTGGATCTCCTAAACAGAAGCACCACATCCCCAGTTGCTGTAAGTCTTTGCCATTTTCATTGGGACTGACAACAGCTACAGGTCTGGTCCAGGAAAGTAACACAAGCTCTTTTGGGCCAGCACCAGCAGCTCGAGAAGAGACACATATCAGGAAGGCAGTCGTACACGTTGATTGGGCCTCATACGCAAGCCACACCACCAGCGGCACGGCTCTGCCCTGCCTTGGCTCGGGCCGATCCTGCCACAGACCTCGTGCCCGCTCAACAGTTCGGCAGGCGGCGAGAATTTGGTGCAGGGGCTCAGCATAACAAACCTAACGATGGCCAGATAACAGTCTCAAGTATGGTAAGTCATCTTCCCACGCAAGCTGGTTTTCATGCTAGCTAGGCCATTAGCAATCTTCAGTCCCTACACATTAGAAGTTAATCCTGCCTCAGGCAGCGTTAACTTACACATTAGCTCCTTAATGTAACATCCGCAGTGCTGGAAGAGAGTCATCTGGTACCAATGTTTTCCCACGACTCCGCTCGCTTCCCAAATTACTACATCCCCTATTCTCTTTTGAAGAGATCTTTTATACGTAGCTTTACCTTGTGAGACTGGAATTATCATGGCAATATTCCCACAAAGGTGTTTTTATCCTGTGCATGGTAACTTTGAGCCTGGTTTTGTGGTATCTCCAACACCACTCAGCGGTGCACGGGGAGTGATGTGGCATGCAGCCAAGGCTGCTGCCGACCAAACTGCAGAAACTTTGAATATTCTTATGAAAAGCCCTCCGTGCAGTTTGCTATTAGCAGTGGGGTCATCGTAAAGGTGCTATGTATTTGCAAAAACATGCACAGATCAAAGCATCCTGAATTTCAGGACAAGTGATGATTTATTAAAAAATGCATACTAAATGCCTAATTTATAAACTATTTATAACCCAGCAAGGGAGCAGAATCTGTACTGTTTTACTTACAGACTCTCCATGCAAAAACTGTAAAACAATTATTTTAAGAACAAGCTGGATTGATTTCCAACTTGTGTAAATCAAGCTAACCTCACTGGCTCTACTTTTATATGCACAAGTTCTTCTCTGTTTATGAATAATAAATACATTTTTCCCCAGATAATCAGTATAAGGTTACATATATTTTGCTGTCCTAAAAAAAATAAATCTATTTTATAAAGATACTGTCTTAAAATAGTTAAACCAACAGTCCTTTAAATTGCACGTTTAGATAACACTTACAGAAATACCACAGGAAAAAAAGCATTTATACAAATTAATGCAAGAAAGCCACTAGAATAAGAAAACCAAAATTGTTGTAAATAGGCTTCTGAAACTGTTTCACAGGAAAGTCACTAATGAAATCCTTGGAGAGACTAGGCAAGCTTTAGTTCAACAATTCAACTTCAGGTTCTTTTTTTTTTTTTCTCCTCCTTTTTGCATTTTCAGATGTTCCCCAAGGTGCCTGTGCTCTGAAAATACCTTTATGGTAAGACAAGTTAAAATACATTTTCTTTTCAGTTGTGTTTGATGTCATTTTGATAGGGTGAGGTTGTCATCTTATTGTTCAGCAACATCCCTTGCAGATCAACTGCTAAAGAACCAAGCCGAAACAAAGCTATCTAAGTCAAGGTGGTAAGACACCTTTGGGTTAAAACACCGGTTCCTTCGTTTTCAGTACATGTCTCCTGACCTGGCCCTCCAGTTGTTGGAGGTTTGTAAAGTCCTTTTTCCACGCAACCTATTCCCCACATAAGTAGGGCACCCCCCATCCAAGGCTTATTCCTGTAAAGAACATGGCTCCCCTCCCCCAAGGCCCTTTCACGTGCCGCTCCCCTTACTTCAAGGAAAACCCAAATAGAGGGAGATACCAGAGAACACGGCCACTAGACCACAGCACCAGGGCAAGATCCTTCCCGCTGTTACGTGTCCCATTGCTCGACCAGCGTACGTCTAAGACTGCCACCACTCCCCGCAGCAGAACATTGCACATCCTGATCGACCTAAAGGACATGATTTCCCCTGTGCCTCCACTTTTTTTTAAACTGTCTCATTATGAGCAGATAGGTTGATATTTCAACAGAGAATAACAGAATTAAGCACCTAACATAACTCTTAACTGTGATCTATGCACTGCTGAAAGATAACAGCGTACCATAGCAAGACAAGTACAGTCCATCCATCGTACGAAGTGCTTATAGCCTCCATTATCACCGGGATAATCTACTGCGCTTTTAGCTTAAGAGTAATGTCATGTGTTGATGCCTTGCAATTTGATGGGATTTCCGTTCATTAGTAGTAATAAAAGAACCACTTTTTATTCATTAAATTATTCTAAGTGACAAGAAAAAAACCTTTCTTAAGACAAGCATATGCATAACTGCATTTTTTCTCATGCAGTTGGGATCACCCCTCTCAGCACATTAATATTGTATTAGAGGATGTAGATCGCTTTTTCATTCTTAATTGGTACTTAAAAATTTCTCTCTAGTGAAAATACTGATTGATTTGGTGTTTAAATGAACTTGTTCATTGCAACTGCAAATATCCTGAATACTAAGTAGTTTAAAATAACTTGTCATAATAAAAAGATAGATTGACTATACCTAGAAAAAAGTGCTATTAAAATTAAAATTCTAACTTCACAGCTATTTTGCAGTATCACTGAATAAATAACATTACAAAGGTAATCTGGAATAAGCCTGCCATAATTGTGCTCCATTTTTATGCACTGCCAGCTTTGAGGGGTCAAAAATTATGAAACTGCTAGAGAAAATGATAAGACTATTAATGAAAATAAAATCACAGTCATTATATTCACTTTTCCATTTCTGAGTCTTTTCAGATTTCACATTTGCAGTGTTTTCTCTGCATCCACAAGACCTACTACTTTGGACTTAAAACAAACAAACCAACCAACCACAAAAAAAAAAAACCAAACACACACCACACAAACAAGGAAAAACTTTGGAAAGGAAAGTGCAGGCAATTCTGACTTCATCACACTATCCAAGAAAAAAAGAACAGAAAAAGTTTGGTAAAAGTTGAGAGCTGGTTGCATTCCTACTTTTTTTTTCCCCTCAGCTGATAGTGTTTGATCATCAGCCATTACAAGCATGCATGGTGGGTGCATGGAGCAAGATTTTCTTTCCCTCTTCAGTATGCCTCAGCAGTCTTCAAAACAGAAAAGGGGCCGCACACCTCTATCAGAGACTGCTAACACTGCTACCCCAAGTAACCCGCATAAAGCTTAACAGTGGCGGCGACACGGGAAAGCTGCAGAGAAGCTGGAAAACTCGACAGTCAGCATCAGGTTTGGATAAAGCACAAAGAGAAACAGCAACACAGACACCCTCGAGCGCGAGCATTAGAAGGATCACGCAGCAATCACCTGCGAGCAGGCCGCCGAGCACACTGCCGACGCTGGGTTCTGCAGGCGGGCAGGGGAGAGCTAAAGCTGCCCAGGGATGCAGCCTGGGCATCTGCCGTGCTCAGGACAAAAAAAAGGCCCTTCCTCTCTCCTGCCCAGCCGAGGAGAAGACCTAAGGATGATGGTGTGGCTCCCAAGCAGGTGAGGAGCCCGCTGACACCTCTTTATGGGCTGGGCAAGGAGCCAGGGCCAACCAGGGCACCCCAGCACACCCACCTGCTAACAGGCTGCGGGGAAACCAGCATCAGCTGCCGCCTGCGCGCAGGTGCGTTCCTTAGCTTTTCACAGTGCTGTGCTACCGCAGGTGGTGCCGGGGTAGTGCCTCCGCAGCTAAACACTAGGTGTTAGTGTAAAAGAAAAAGCTTGTGATTTAGTGTAGGTTCTCTGAAGACCAGAGCAAAAAGTTAAAAAGTAGGTTCATTAACGTACTACAAGCTTGTAGTCCTTATAATTTTTGTTCAATGTAATCTAATGCAATTTACCTGTTAAATACAGATTTCTTAAATAATAACCATATATTCTTCTATTGGGCAAATGAGTTATTTAGCAGCCCTTGAATTTTTTAAAAATTTTGTGTGACTTATTCAAAGGGTGTTAAAACAGAAAGAAATGTGTGTAACAGTCTACATTTTCTACCCATTAATGATTTTGTTTCCTCATTGTAAAGAGCCTTTCAAGTCTGACTTCCAGGCAATGCAGAGCCTGAAAACCCAGCTTTTTAGGTGAGCACCCAAAACTGAAGATTCTACCTTCGAAAGCATAGGTTGTATGTCAGTACTCCATTTTTATCTTCATTTTGCAGAAAAGAATTTCTTCTTAATGTGGCTCAATGTTATGCTTTGTTTTTTCATTCCCTATTCTACTCAGCTGCATTGTTGTTTCATCAGGAGTGGTCACAACTCAGGAGAAGAGGGTTTAGGCAAGTCAATTAACATTGCTGTAGAGCAGACCTCAGGAGAGGTATGGACATATGGCACAAGATGATGTGCAATTTGCTGGTTTTTAATTTCTTAGTAAATAGAGTAAGCTAGAGGACATTCTTGGTCACATTAAGATGAAAGACTGACTATAGAGCTTTACTAATCTAGCCTCACTTAAAATTCATAGATGTTCTACATGTCAAGTAACCTAACCCCTTAAAAATATACAGGAATGAGATTTAAAAAATGGGATTCTTTTGCTATACCAAATATTTGCTTTCATTATACATTCATTAGACTGGGAGAATTGCTGGAGGGCAGAATTTGGGCTAAGTGTTTAATGTTTATTAAAAAAATCCTTTGTGAGACACAAATATGTCCTAATAGGTCATCGAATTCATATCATTGCACCACTACAGCCTGACCCATGTTTATTTCCTCATATGCCTCTAATCAATTTTTATAGCTGCTCTAGAGTAGTCAATTAAGAGTTCTATTAATAGTAATGAATTCACAGCTCCAACAGGCAGGAAATGTCTGCCAGGATTTCCTTGTTGACTTTTTTTCCCCCCACTCTGAAAAGGAGATGTGCATTCACAGCGAAGTGCACTCACAAACACAGGCTTTCGAGGGCACTGGCACAGCTCAGCCTCCCGCTCTGCGAACCAGGCCGCTGCCCTCCTGGCCGTTCATGGCCGTATGTAACACGTCTCCCACGGCTCCATCTTGCCACGAGGAGTCAAAACAAAACACACAGATACCTACCAATTTCCCCAAAGTCCTGGGTAGAGAAAACAGGATAAACTGTGGGAACAGTCAATCTCTGTCAGAACAGCTTTTTGTTTTGTTTCAGTTACCAGTAACACCGGAATCCAGGAAGGGAACGAGTACAGACAAAGCCAAGCGTGTGCAGGTTCAGCTCAGAGCAGCTGAAGACCTTCCACCTTTTAACAAGCTGCAGTAAAAGGGTTTCCACCACTTCCTTAGCAGGTGCACCCAGTGAATGGAAGCGCAGCAAAGAGCAAGCAGGGCCTATAGGCAGTAGGTGTACTGCAGGTACCTCTAGCCGTAAAGCAATGCTATTGGCAATATGGAATATTTCTTTTCCATTTTTCCATGGATGTAAGCTTCCCTAACATGAATTGCATTAATTCCACACAGTGCTGTTTCAAGTCTGTATAGGCAGTATTGTGCTTTTTCTTCCAGTGAAGCGTTTTTAACCAGTGAGCCAAAATCACTGTTTACATATGCACGCCCTTCCTCGAAATTCTAACAAAGACAGAGAAAAAAAAAAAAGAAAATTGACCTTTCTGGCATTGTTATGCTTCTCCTTATGAAACTGCCCCCTCTCAGGAGTTAGCAAGGAAGGCCACCCATTGATCAACAATCCACAACAGCAATAGCAAGACAGGACATGACAGTGGTTCTGGCAGCTGGAATGAAAAATGAATCTGTCTCTAGCTGGCCGATTCAAAACCAGGTTAACAGTACCTGAAATTCATCACTATCTAATGTCTTTGTGAGATGAGACTGATGTCAGTTTAATTTGATAGGCCAGGCTGAAAAATGCGACAGTTCAATAATTGATTCATGAGTGGATTAGACATCACTGCCTCAGGGGTGGCAACGTCCACCAAAGGGTGGGGACGATGGCTGGGGCAGTAACAGCATTACCTGCCTCACTTTAGTCCAGCCTGCGAGTCTGCCAGGCCCCAGCCCGCGCCCACGCCACTGCAGACGTGGGCAGACAGGCCCGCGACTGACACACCTTGGAAATAACAGCGTACCCTGCGTCACCCGTTGGGAGAGCGAACAGGAGACCGGTGCTGTGGATGTCTGTACTGTATACCCTGCTGGGAATAACCCAAGGACTACAAGGTACAGAGCTGTCAACCAGGTGCTTTCTGCAAGCACTGAAATTCACTGAATAAATAAAAGGAGAAAAGGGAGATGAGAGTCCTTTTATCTCTTTCAAAGATGTTCTTACTGACTTTCCTCATTCCGCATAGATGCGGTCTTCTTTCCTTATCAGATACCTGTAACAGAGGTCACCCTTGTGCTGCTGCTTTCCCTTCCTGCTCTTTCACCACAGTCTCCTTTTCTTTGATAGTGTGTAGTGATGCACCATCTTTTCCAAAACACTTCCTAGTTAATGTTAAGAAGCCCCCAACAACTCCATAATGCATTCTTCAACAGACAGTCACAATTGGATTATGACTGCCCTACCCTTGTATCTTTATAGGTAATTAGCAAACCACTGTTGGGAATCTTACAGTACTAGCTGTTTTTAAAAAGTCCCTTCCAAGGTCTTAGTTAACCAGCCCTACCCTTGTATCTTTATAGGTAATTAGCAAACCACTTACTTATGGGAAGGGAGTAATTGTTTTTTTAATCACCGTCTTTTATTTACAGACTCTGAATTGGGATATAGTAATGTTTGCATAATACTTTTTTGTTTCTCATATAAATTATAAGCATAGACATGATAAGCTATGCTGCACTTCTTCACAGTATCAACACGAAAGATAAATTCACTTTTAGCACATATTTTAATTAAACCTTAATTCTACACTAAATTCAAATTTTGCCAGAAAACGGTAGTTATTTGGATAAACACTGCATCATTTATAGCACTTGTTAATATGTTTAATTGGGACAGAAAAGCAAAATAATTCCAACAGCTAAAACTTGTCACTGGACATAGGAGAGTAGGCCAAGCTCTAGGAGTTACCACAACAAACTTCCACCTTTGAAAACCAAGTATTTTAGATGGAAAGGGGGCAGAAGTGTCGGGAATCTTACAGTACTAGCTGTTTTTAAAA
>KL270890.1:7909-19666 GCA_000699545.1 Podiceps cristatus
CTGCTTTTTGCCAGATGTCTTTCTTGCTTCTTCCAAGTCCTTAGTTCTTGAATTTCATATTTTACTTCACACACTTTTTCTGCATTCTGCTTGTGGAGCTATACCACAAGTCCTGTTATAATGAGCAAGTATTATAGCTTGCTTAATCAACATCTGCTTTATAGTTGCACCAGCCCCCTGCTTTGGCTACACATGCATTATGGAGCATCTTCTATGGGCTTAAGGGGCAGCTAGAGACTCCTGGGGTGTCCAGACTGCTGTGCCAACCTTGTGCCAGTGCTCCCAGATTGTGGCTACTCTGTTGAAACAGATGAATCTTTCACTCAGTAATAAAATAAATGTACTCAAAATCATCATTTATGTATCCCCCGTATTTTAATACCTTCTGTGGCATTTGAAGAAAGTCACAAATAAACGTATAGACATTCCTGTATAGATATATAAGATATTCCCCCCCCCCCCCAAAGACATGATAGATTTGGAATTGAGTGAGCTGAACTTTTTAGATCATAAATTTAGGAAATGTTTTATCTGCAGAGGTTAGTCCATTACTACTGGTACTACTCGTAGCAGTGTTTCCTCTGCCTTTTTTTTTTTTCTTTTTTCTTCTCTCTGGCTTACTCCTACTGACCACTATCTCTGGTTAGTATCTAAGAAAGGTTATAGAAGAACTTAGATATGAGTACACTACAGTAAAGCACTTTTTACAGTATTGACTTTTAAGTATACATTAAATAATGATCTTATTTTAAATGTTCTTGAATTTAAGGAACATTAGACTGAATTAATCCTAGTGTAGTTGTCTTCAAAGAGAAATGCATGTTGGATGATCTTTGCTGTCTTCCATAGTTCTATTTCCCCTATAAGACAGGAGTGTTGCTTCTCCAGTATAACATTTTGCTAGCAACTTGCTTTTCTAAGTTTTTAATGTGCTAAGGTTCTAGTCATTGTCAGAACTTTGCTGTTGATTTTTAAAGACCATCGGTGCCATTTGTGTTTCTAGTAGCTCATATTTATTTCATGAGAAACCATTTTGGGTGATTCAGCATCTGGAATCCAGTGTTGTTGGCATGCATATTGTGGTGATTTTCATTAAAGGTTATCCTAAAATTCTTCAGAAAGCATATGGATATAGAGATCAGATTGGATAATAGAAAGGAGCATTATGAATTATAGAGTTCTGGATGAGCAGAAAGCAGAAATGCCCCCTTCAGTATATACTCAGCATGCTTTCAGGGTTTTTTCAGGTATGTTATACACAGCAAATGTCATTGTCATGGTTTAACCCCAGTGGGCAGCCAAGCACCATGCAGCTACTCACTCATCCCCCCTCTCCCAGTGTGATGGGGGAGAGAATTGAAAAAAAAAACCTTGTGGGTTGAGATAAACACAGTTTATTAGGACAGCAAAGGAAGAGAGAATAATAATAAAAATAACAGCATACACAAAACAAGTGATGCACAATGCAATTGCTCACCACCCGCTGACCAAAGCCCAGCCTGTTCCTCAGCAGTGGCTGCCTCCTGGCCAGCTTCCCCCAAGTTTATATACTGAGCATGACATCATATGGTATGGAATATCCCTTTGGCCAGTCTGGGCCAGCTGTCCTGGCTGTGCCCCCTCCCAGACTCTTGTGCTCCTCCTCGCTGGCAGAGCATGAGGAGCTGAAAAGTCACTGACTTTGTATAAGCACTACAACTACTTAGCAACAACTAAAACATCAGTGTGTTACCAACATTATTCTCATACTAAATCCAAAACACAGCACTATACCAGCTACTAGGAAGAAAGTTAACTCCACCCCAGGTGAAACTCAAACTAATCCACCCCTTTTTCTATACCATTTACATCATGCCCAGGTCCCACCTTTCCAATACTTTCCATTTAATCACCACCACTTTTCCTGCCTTTTGATATATACTCACAGATACAATTCCCTTAGTCTATGAGCCATTCCTCTAAAATGTCCATAAATGTTCATTGAGTTAATTTAGCCCATGACTTTGGGCTCCATCTGTCATAACAGTTCTTCAGGGCAGGAGAGATGGTGTGTGGCATTAGATTGTTGAATGCTGATGACAGTTCTGGTTCCATCACCCCTGCACTTTGCTTGGTTTCATTCTTAATTAATCTGGGTGATTCTTACTATGATACCATTGATATGGTTTATAGCAACTGTAGTAGTAATGAATTGCAGTATTAGACAGCAATTAACATCATACAGTTCATACCATTGGCTATTCTCACTCAGAATCAAATCCCCTTGAGGTACACATCAGATTTCCCCAGCCTCCCACATCACCCACCAAGTGCACCCAGGTCCTTGAGCAAAAACAATCCCGTAGATGGGTTTGCCTTTGTGTGAGGCAGGAATAACCCAGATTGTCTTTCCTAACATGTTTTTTATGTCCACTACAGGGACTTTATCCCCTTCTACAGTATGTAAAAGTTTTGATTGGGCAGGACCAACTTGATGAGTTGATCCCCTGGTGTTAACTAACCAGGTGGCTTTTGCTAAATGCGCATCCCCATGTTTGAAGATCACACCACCCATTGCACTCAGTGTAGTTTAACAGTCCATTGTATCATTCAGTTTTCGATCACCCACTCAGTGCCATGCTCTTTGGTTCAGGTATTTCCTTGAATGTTTCCAGGGATGGGGCTTCTACCACCTCTCTGGGCAACCTGCGCCAGGGCTTCACCACCCTCACTGTAAAAAAGTTCTTCCTTAGGTCTAGTCTATATCTCCCCTCTTTTAGTTCAAAGCCATTACCCTTTGTTCTGTCACAGCAGGCCCTGCTAAGAAGTTTTTCCCCATCTGTCTTTAAGTACTGAAAAGCCACAATAAGGTCTCCCCGGAACCTTCTCTTCTCCAGGCTGAACAACCCCAACTCTCTGAGCCTGACTTCATAGCAGAAGTGCTCCAGCCCTCTGGTCATTTTTGTGGCCTCCTCTGGACCCGCTCCAACAGCTCCATGTTTTTCTTGTGCTGAGGACCCCAGAGCTGGATGCAGTACTTCAGGTAGGGTCTCACCAGAGTGCAGAGTAGAGAGGGAAAATCAACTCCCTTGACCCGCTGGCCACACTTCTTTTGATGAAGCCCAGGATTCATCTGGCTTCCTTGGCTGTAAGCACACATTGCGACACTCATGTCCAGCTTTTCATCTACCAGTACCCCTGAGCCCTTCTCGGCAGGGCTGTTCTCAATCCCTTCATTCCCCACCTTGTACTGGTATCGGGGGTTGCTCCGACCCAGGTGCAGGACCTTGCATTTCTTCTTGTTGAAACTCATGAGGTTCACCTTGACCCACTTCTTGAGCTTGTCCAGGTCCCTCTGGATGCCATCCTGTCCCTCAGGCGTGTCCACTGCACTACTCAGCTCGATGTCATCTGCAAACTTGCTGAGGGTGCACTTGATCCCTCTCTCTATGAGGCTGTTTTGGAAACAAGTCCCATTGTCTGACTCAATTTTTTCTGGGGTTCCACATCACCATAAGCCTTGATTTTCAAGGCTCAGGATAGTGTTCTGGGTGGTATCACGGGGCATGGGATATGTTTCCAAACAGCCTGTGGTTGCTTCTACCATTGTAAGCACCTGGTGCTTGCCTTGGAGGGTTTGTGGGACTGTGATATAATCATTCTGCCAGGCCTCCCCATATTTGTATATCAGCCATTGTCCTCCATGCAACAGAGGCTTTAACCACTTGGCTTGTTTGATTGCAGTGCATGTTTCACATTCACAGATAACCTGTGTCCATTGTCAAGTCCACCCCTCGATCATGAGCTCATCTATATGTTACATCTCTTCCTTGATGGCCTAAGCTGTCATGGGCCCACCAAGCTATAAATAATTCACCCTTATGTTTCCAATCCAGATCTGCTTAAGCCACCTCAATCTTAGCAGCAGAACTCTATTGAGCTTGCCAGCGATATGAACTCACCACAGAAAGAAGACTTTTGTGAGGAGCCATACTGCTATAAGCACATTAGCTGACAATGTTATGTTTTGATTTGCCCCAGGTTGTGAAGAGGGAAGGTTTAGCCCATCAGGGTCCCATCAGGGTCTTAGGGCATTCCCACTTTTCTTCTGTTTTTGCTAACAGATTTACAGTCCCATGATGCATCAGATCTGTCCAGTCATCTGGATTAAAATTTGCACAAGAAAAAGAAAAAAAATACGAAAACCAACCCCAACTGGGTTACCAGCTGGAAACTGTTCATGATTGGCTTTGACAGACTGTGAAATTAATTGCCAGAGTGTGATCGGAATTTTTCAAGGCATCATTAAAGTGATATTCTAACTTTAAATTCCAAAAAGCTCTAAGTGGTTCATTTTTAAAACTGATACGCTTCAGTCCCAAATTAGTTTATGAAACACTTGAGAGTATGAATCAACTAAAATTTGAATATACTTGTAGTTTTTTCCACATGGCTTGGAATTTCTTTTTTCTATTCCCCTGTGAAAATACACACATTTCAGAAAAGAGCAATAAGGTATGATAAAACTAAGCATATATATATATTTTTTTTAAATAGTAGGTTTAATAATGAAAATCTAACATTAAGATCTGAAGACTAAGGATAAAATCCCAGAGGGATTTATTTGCCCTTACTTAATTTTAAAAGGTAGAATGGAGAAATTCCTTCAAAAAGTAATTTTTAAAGATTGACATACCATCCTTAATTTACCATTACAACTAATTGTATATACATATAACATTGCTATTATTTTCTATTTTTGTTGGTTTTGTTCATTTTTATCTACTGTTTCTTGTTACCCAGAATAGTTATTGTCTTTTTCCTATAGAAACAGGCTTTTTAGGTGAAGTAATAATCATAATTATTATATATTATCATAATCTATTATTCCTCTCTTAAGGAAACAGAATTGGAGCTAACATTGTTAGCTCAAGGTCAGGTTGGACGGGGCTTTGCGCAACCTCATGTAGATGAAGATGCCCCTGGTCATGGCAAGGGGGTTGGACTAGATCGCCTTTAAATGTCCCTTCCAACCCAAACCATTCTATGATTCTGATTGTTGAAAAGATACTGGCTGTGTATTCCTAAACCTAATATCGCAATCTATATATTTTAATAATGTTTATGTCTTTAATTATCTACAAGACTAATCCACAAAAGTATGGATTCTTCTCCCCTGTCTGTCTGTTTAGAAAAGCATTCTTATGTAAAATGACTATAGAAATGCCCTAAATAAAGAGGGAGACACCTCCAGAGACTGGACTCTTTCCATCCTGAAGTATGCACTTTCTACTGTTGTCTTCCTAAGTGTGCTCCCATGTGCATGTCATTGGTTTTGCAATGGGATGAGTTATTCAACAGTGAAACAGGATAAAGACTTAAACTATCGGTTTTAATTACAACAGTACAGATTTGTTCCATGCCTGTCATGACATGTCACTGCTCATAGTTTTTTTCTCTTGCTATTACTACACTGCAAATGCAAAATAGTATAACAAGCAATAGAAATGTAAGCAGAATATACGTAAATGTTCATTTTGTATGACATGAAAATATAAAAGGGGGATAATTAATCTCTTACAAAGTTCACATATTCTGGATGGGGTTCTTCTTTAATTCTCATTAAATTAAAAATGAATAGAATTTAGCCATACAAAATTCTATGGTACCATTAGATCATAAACTGAGACAGCAGTCTTTAGAATTCCATCTTTTAAGAAAACAGATGGAGGGTACTGAGCACTGTAGAATTGTTCCCTCCAGATGTAATTGCAGTTATGTTTTCTTCCTCGAATACTATTGCATATAACATGTACTTTTCATTATGCATGATCCCAAACAATAAAAGTAAGGTTTTGTGTATGGCAAGATTTTAAATCATGAAAAATTCACTACCAAAATTTGTACTCTTAAATGAGGTATACTACTAGAAGAAAGAAGTCATCAATGTCAAGTCAGAAAAACATCCAGGGACAAGTCAATATCCATGTTTTTGTTGAAATATATATAATACTTTTTTGTTAAAAAGTCAGGCCTCTTACCATAGACTGGCTATAGACCTTTATTCATTCTTTTAATAAATAAACATCAAAAAGTACACACTGTAATTTGTTACGGACAGCATCACTTCACATAATTTCTTTTAAATCAGAGAGGTGTTTCTTCAGAAATATTCTATTACACAGAAAAAATGGTGGGTTTTCTGCAAATTGCCTCATGTATTTACTTCTTTTTTATTATGCAATTTATTGCTGACAAATAACATTAACAAATTTCTTACTAGCACATTTGATATGATCTTATTATTTACTTGGTTCATTAGACTATTGCTAGTCTAAGCTGTATTTTATTGTTACTTAGAGCAGCAAACTGTGCAAAGTCCAAATCTGTTAGGTTTTTATGTTTGTTAGTTTTATATGTTACCAAAATTAACACTCTTCACCTTAAAGGAGATTTTCCAATTCTACATGGAATTACTTAGGTATATTTCAGTAACATATTCAATCTGACTCATCTGAATTAATTTATCATTTCTTTCTAAGGTAATGCCTATAAGGCCAAAAAATTTTTGCTTTCAAATTTGTACCACAGTTATGCTACAGTTTCAGTACTGTTTATAGCAACAAGATGCAACATAAATGATGCAATGATTTACATCAACTTTGAATGCTTTTCAATACTTTTAAACTTTGAATACCTTTGAATAGGTCTTTATTTTTAAAAATGACTGTACCAGCAAACTGCTGTCTGATTTAGAAATCAGCATAGTTTGAACTTTATTCAGTATGTTGAATAGTTGCCTCATCTGTCTCAGCAAAAACATGAGTTAATATATTTGCCGCAGAATTAGTAATTTGGATTTGCACAGAAGTAATAGATACTGTTAATAATGTATGTTTCTTAATGTAGATTTCTGTCTCAATGTGTTCAGATATTTATTAGACTTTTGCAAGGAACTTTGTGTGCATCTGAAGTTATGCCAGTAAAACAGCAGGCTGGTGTGAATTTGCATGTATCCCTATAGGATGGATTAAAATTTGGTAGCCATGCAAAACTCTATTTTAAGCAGTGATCCAGTATACTACCCTTATTATCTGTAGAAACAGACATCTGCCATTGTACACGTCTCCAAGGCAAATCATGACAGATAGGGCAGAATGATATGGAAATTAAGATGCAGAACATGGAAAGAAGTTAGTGGGGTGACACTGAATCTGCCCCAGTAAAAGGGAAGAAAGCAAGGGACAAGGGTTAGTTGATGATCAAGCCCCCCTCCTCTCGCTCCCTACTCTGCTTAAAACAGCCGTTTCTGTGGCAGTAGCTGAATGCTGTTAGTGGGGAGGCTGGTTTAGGTGGGGAAGGACTCATGTCCCTGGGAATTCTTGCTTCTCTAAAAGGCACCATGCATCCTTTCACAGCGCTGCTACCTCTGCTCAAACCTGGTGCCGCAGCTAACTCTCTTCTGGCACCCTAGGTGGTGTTATCCTGCTTGTGTTCTGATGCCATTATGATTATCTGAATATTGAGAAAAATACCTGTTAAAAGTATGCAAAGTATTTCTAGTTTTGCTACTAGCATCATACAGCCCTTCTGAAGCAAGACTAGCTCAGTGGAAAAGTTATAATTATAAAAAATACAGCCGCCTTCCACTTCAGGCAAAACACAATTCTAAAGGTATTGTATGCCTTTAAATCTAAGATTAAAATTAGCAGAAAAATGTTACAACTATTTACAAAAGAACCGTGGAAAAATGTTTCTTAGTGAAAACTGTCACTGCTCCTTTTAGTCTTTTTATTTTGTTTGTCTCGAGGAACATCCTTTATAGTTTATTAATGTTGCATTTTTAGTGTGTTTTGAGAAAACCTCACAAGGCTATTTGGGTTTTTTTTGTGTGTGTTTATTTTCTAACCTTTTTCTATTTAGTGACTGAAGACTCAGAAAGAAAGTCAAATCTATTGTAAGGGTAGTAGAAATGAATTGCACATGGAGCAGCTTGCTCTTTCCTAAAGATTCCAATGGAGGTTTTGTATCTAGCCAGAAATGGTTGCTTGGAAATGGATCCCGATATCATATTCCTATTAATGCTAACAATTCCAGCCTTAATAAGTCAGTCATTATTGCTTGTGGCCTTTACACCATTTACTGCCTAATATGACTGTTCATAATTCTCTTGGCTTTAAAGAACTCCAGAGTATCCTAATGTCTGCAATTTGGAAGAAAACGATGAATGCCTGAAATGGCAGTCAGACTCACGTTGCATGCTTCTACTGTTTTGTGAAAAAAATTGGTTAGACATACATTTTTATTATGCCTCATGCTTTGGAAACTCATGGGTACCACCTACATCTATGATTCACACAATGTCAATATATTTTATTCTTTTAAAAGGCAAAGTACTCCTGAAATTTCATGCCTCCTATGTTTGCTAATTGGAATATCTATGAAAATATTAGAATATCTAGAATATTAGAATAACTAGAGAGAGATAACAAGCATGCATCTTATCCTCTACTTAACAAAGTTTTATTCTAAGTCATCTCCTGAATGAGACATATTAAATAACCATTAAAGTCATCCTTAATCTTATTTCCATTGAGGTGATCTCTGACAAAAATAGGATTTGTTCCACATGCAAAGTGTATTGTGTACCACTGTAGAGTGTGATATTCTGGTTCTGTAAAGCTGTCATCCTGTCCCTCTAAGAAAGGGACATTTCTCTCTAAGAAAGGGACTCTCTTCATTTTCACACTTGCTGTATTCTGTTCTCCCCACTTCAGTGTTTTTCTTTTGGTTTTACTTTGCATTTTCTCTTTTAAAATGTAACAGGTATTTTGGAAAAGACAGTAGCTGTGTAATGGCAGTCTGATTTGGCTACTTTTTTGCTGCATTGTGCCTGACTCTCAGAATAATTTGATTTGAGTTCAAATAAGTACTGTCAAGGAAAGTTAACACTTACGAATTTTAGGGAAAATGCATATGTCTCCTAAGAGTGCTTTCTTCTCCAGATTTGAATATTCATGGAATAATTCTGAAAGCATTACCAATACTATATTAGGACTGCAAAATTTGAATGTTTTGATTATATTGTTTCTTTAAGTGAAAATCAGAGGGGGTGGGGGAAGACAAGTATGTTCAAAATTCAGATCCTAAAAGACAAAAGAAAGTGGAAACCTATCTTTGTAATTGAATCAAGAGAATAAAGCTACGAGTCTGTGCCTCACACTTTTGTTGAGGTTTAGGGATTCCTTGTCTTTTGTATGTAAGCATTGTAGTATCTAACAACTTGAGAAGCAGAGCTTAGACTACTGAAGACATAGTAGGAAGCACAAATTGTTTACTAAACTAGTATATTTGCAGTGCTTGCGAAGAAAATGTGCAAACTAGGCAATCTGAGGTCTGTGGCTCCATTGCCTTTCTACTATAGCTGTTTTTCCAAGGGAAAGGCTGTAGTGAAACAATACTATTCTAATTAGCTAATCTATCTACTTTTTCCTTGTGCTGCAGTCAGGAACTGACCATTCTCAATCATTTTCTGCATATACAGTCATGACTTCACAGTAAGTACAATCAGAGATCTCTTCAAACATGGGAATTTACATTTTCTAGGGCCTTACGGAATGAATACACGTTCAGGGAGTCTGAAAGGTCCATTATAGGGTTTGGGATTTTTTTGGTGTCCTCATTAAAAGAATCAATGAGAATTTAGCATAAATATAAATCCTAATTGGAGAAAATAGCACTCTCTCATATAAACAATGTTTTGTTAAAAGTCAGTCCCTCTTTCTTAGCTGTACCCATGTATTCTACACTACTATTGAATCTGTAGTATCTCTTTTTCACAGCTGCATGCTGATGCATATATAAATGTATTTGGACACGCAAACACACATTTTTTCATTCTATCTTAATAGCTTTAGCATCTTGACTAAAGTGAGGAAGATTTCAGAATGTTTTACAGAGGAGAAAAGTTGTTAGGAAGCTTATTTAGTAAACAGGAAGTAAGGTAACTTGAACCTGGGCATTTAATATCAAATATAATTATTCTTACCTATTGTGAGGTGGACAAAATTTATATGAAAAAAAATGTAATGGTTTTCCTTCTTGACACATTGGATAAGGTAACAGCTTTGGTTTTTCTTTTGGCTGTAACTGTCTATTAACAAATATACTGAGAATTGCCAGTCTGATATACAGTTGTGTATTCTGTTGTGTAGTAACAGAGAAATCTTTTTTTTTTTTTTTTTTTCCCACTGAGAACAAAAACTAGAATAAACAAACTTAATAGAATAAAACCAAATGTATTGGCAGTGATGTAGAAATCAGAACAGCAGATAATAAAATAAAGCTACCAGCACCTATAAAAGTGGAAGAAATGTGTACATTTTTCAGTTACTTGTAGATTATAGCAGACTCAAGGGAACAACAAGTGAAATAAAGTAGTTATTAGCCTATCATGCAAATCATATAGAGATGGAAAAAACTGCAGTAAGGCGTTGACATTTTCGTTTAGCTTAGAGCCGGAGCAGTTTTTGGTTGTTGGTAAGAGTCACAGAAATGTACAACAGAAGCTGATGAGAAAGCAGAGTACTGGAAAAGTTCAAATACTTCTACAGCTGACAATCTTCAATATGGTTTAACAGTAAGAAAAATGTGCTTGTTATGTTGCTGGACCTTTATCTTAGCATCCTCACTCCCTTGGTGACCCAGAGGAAGTGTTAACAGAACATATACATCAGCTGGTGAATGTGTGAGAACCAACACTGCATCGATCATTGCCACTGACAGCAGGTGCAGGAGTAAAGGGGGTAGAGGGGAGGACGACTCTTGCAGGCTGGCACGGAAGAATGAGCAAGGCAGCCTGGCTGCAGCATTGGCGGTTTGGGCTGCTTGTTCCTCCACTTCAGAAAGCTTTTCCACTCAAATCAGTGAGAGCTAGATGACTCAGAATACAGGCCTTACTGAGCTGGTATCTACCATTTGCCAAAAGCTTGTCCCAAAATGCAGTGACTAGTTAAAAAAAAAAAAAAAAAAGCTGGGAAGAATTTGTTAGAAGAGAGATTGATCCTGACTCTCCAGCAGGTATCAGAATGGGACATTTTCAAAGAGTGTGTGTGCCTCAGGGCCAAATGTCTGACTCAGATGAATGTATTGTTAATAATTGCACCTGTTTTTACAGTCAAAAAATCTGAGGATATTCAGTTTCTTGGTAATTGTATATTCTGCACTATTGGAACACATTGTTTTCCTGTAATTGTCAACAGTAGAAATGGGTTCAGGTTTATTAATTTTATTAAATCTTTATACTATAATTAACTGTAACCAATACTGCTGTTATAAAATACTTGTTTATTGCATGATATTATAAAATATATTTTATATATCTAGCCAAGAAGGTCAACAGCATCCTGGCCTGCACCAGGAATAGTATAACCAGCAGGACTAGGGAAGTTATTGTCCCACTGTGCTCAGCACTGGTGAGGCCGCACCTCGAGCGCTGGGATCAGTTTTGGGCACCGCAGTGCTCACCACAGGAAGACATTGAGATGCTGGAGCATATCCAGAGGGCAACGAAGCTGGTGAAGGGTCTGGAGAACAAGCCCTGTGAGGAGTGGCTGAGGGAGCTGGGGTTGTTCAGTCTGGAGAAAAGGAGGCTGAGGGGAGACCTTATCACTCTCTGCAACTGCCTGAAAGGAGGTTGTAGCCTGGTGGGTGTGGGTCTCTTCTCCCAAGTGACAGGCAAGAGGACAAGAAGAAATGGCCTCAAGTTGCACCAGGGGA
>KL270890.1:20016-47176 GCA_000699545.1 Podiceps cristatus
CGGGGAGATGAGGTGCTTAGGGACATGGTTTAGTAGTGGTCAGGCGTGGTTGGACTCGATGATCTTAAAGGTCCTTTCCAACTAAGGGATTGTATGATTCGATATGATACACAAGTTTATAAAACTATTTTAGTTGCACATCTTTTAAAAATATAAACATCTTTTATTTTCTTGGCCATAGTAAAAATTATCATTATCTCCTCTAGCACTTACTCTGATTCTGGCTATGAAAACTACCATCAAAAACATTTATTCTGAAGAATGGCTTACATGCAGATAAAACTTTCTTAAACTGAGATTTTTAAGGAAATCTCCAGGAATGCTAGCATCATAAGAGACTTTAATAATTGTCAATTCTTATTAAATTGAGCTGCTTCTGAATCTGATGTAAATGTGTTCTTACTCCTACACAAAAAGATAATAATTGCTACCATGGGATTTTGTCCCATAAGGTCTGCTCAATTATAAAATACCTGGCGGAAGAATACATACATATAAAGAAGTCTGAATCTGACAGACATATTTACCATGGAGTTCTTCTGCATGCCCATAGTCAGCTAAGAGATGTTACTCAGCAAAACAGTCCCAGGGTTTTGTTCCATATAATTTTATAGATAAGACTAACCTTTTTTACTGACTATGTAAGAAGCCTGTAAAATCTAGCTGGTTCAATGAGGTGCGTGAAGTCACAGGTAGCAGATGCTACATTTTCAAGATACATGAATAATATTCTATCATTTCTGCTATTCTTCAGTTTAACAAGTGAAAATTTTCACAAGATTTATTTTGTAAAGAATGGAAAGATCACTTATATAACTTAGTAAATTTGAATGGTCATTTAAAATTCTGAGTGATGTTCATGAGTGGTTTTCAAAATATTCAACCATAACTTCTAATTTTTTGGTCCTGCATTGAATGGATATTTTTAACCTTCCTTCCTCAAAATGAAGAATATTAAAAATATCTAGGAAATTAAAATTAAATTAATAGTACATTTTCCTGTAGTAAAGAATTATTAGTTTGCACTAGTGGATCTACAGGTGTTCCTGCAGGAATCCATTTTATTTACATGTCAAAAAACAGTGTTCCATTTTTTCTTGCGTATTCTGATTGCTTGTCATAGTTAACCCTGACAGTGTTATGATGTATTTGCGCTTACTACTAGAAGAAATGTTTTCTAATCCTAGAGACATTACTGAAGAGCCCTACTGCACTTTCATTGCTTTCATTTCTTCATTGTAGCTAATGCTTTTTGTCTTCCCCCTTACTCAAAAGTGTATTGATCTGACAATGGCAGTAAAAAAAGACACCAGTCTATCAGTGTTGTGAATGTATACACTGCCTCTTCAGCTCCAACATAGTTCTTGACATTTTTGTTGTTGTTTAATTTACATGCCCGTAAAGTAACCCAAGTAAGGAGGCTGAATTCTCTACACCTCATGGACAGGGTGAACAAAACCGTGGATGTCATCAGCGCACTACAGTCAACAGGGAAGGCAGAGAAAATGGAGTTGAGACATAATGCTGCCCTGACCCAAATCACAAGCCAAGCACAGCTAAACTAACATCATAATTTGTGCCGCTGGAGGTCAACAGCAAATTTACTACTTGCCCAGAGCAAAAGGAAATCAGAAAGCAAATTTCAGAGACACAATTCTTCCCCTGAGCTGCTTTCAGGACAGCGCAGCTGCATGCAGACAATTTACAGCAGGTTTGCTGCCATAGCTTAAGACTGACTATGCTGGCAGGAGAAAGAAAAAAGAAAAAAAAAAAAGTGCTCAGCTTCTATTTCAGAAATAAGTTGCCAAATTAAAATGAAGAAAAGTGTTGATATGTTAACTGGGTTTTTTTGGTCCTTTGACCCTCACTAAGCAACTTGAAAAACCCAGAAGTATAATGGGAAAATTGTTTGAAGGACAGCTTTCTTCAGGTCTTTATAACAGTTCTAATTTAGCATCATTTTGTCTTTTAACTTTGACTTTACTGAATGTGATCAGGTTGTTTCTCTATAATATTTGTGTTTGATTATAATGTAAATCTGATGCAAAATAGGACCAATCTGTGTCCTTTTTGAGTAAGTAAAAATAAATACATTTTCCATTACAGGTAAAATCTTAAGTTCACTTGTTTCTTTTCCTTTATTACCTTTCATCCCTCCATGCCCTCTGGCAGGGCCTGCACAAAATTAATAAAATGTTTTCAGTTAATAGAAGCTCAGTATTTGAAAACTAACTTCATTTTTCTTTTGCATCACAAAATGATCTGGGGTTGAATTGGTGAACACTCTGTATCAACTACATACCAAAATTTTAAGGTGAGCAAAATTCACAAGATATGAACATCATACCTCGAGGAGCACAGATTAAATATTTCTGTGGAGCTAAATTCTGGGGTGACTTACCAAGCAAACCAGGACAGTTCTTGAATTTGCCTTGCTTGCTCACTCTTAAGGCCAGGGATTAAGACAGGCCCGAGTAGTCTACATGACCACAGACCCATCACTGGACAAATGAAAAAACCCTAGCATGGGATCTGTGCTTGGTTGACTTGCAAGCTCTAGCTCCTATATAGGACTTTAGGCTTGGCTTTTTTTTGGCTTTTTTTTTTTTTTTTTTTTTTTAATGTTCAGTCTTAGTAAACACTTATTGTCTGCCGCAGCTTTGATTATTAAATGTCTGTGTCTCTTTTTTCTTCCCCATACCAAACAGATTATAATGGTCAGATGAAAACCAGAAGAAAAAAAACCTTATGGATTAAAAATATGGTGCACAAATATGTGATCAATAAGCAGAACAACTCATCTGACTTGATGAATTCAGTGTCTGTTTTCTCTAAAGTTTAGACTTCAAAGAAAATGTTGTGCCTTTGGGGAACTAAATAAAGTCTAGAATTTCCCCCTTGCCTCTAACTTAACTAACTTTTCTTTTCCCTTAGTTTATATTTTGGGACAAGCGCTTACTATTTAAAATACACATTACAATATCAAACAGAATGTCCTTAGGCTAATGTTATTTGGCTTCAACTTTTACCATTCCCATGTGCCCATCAAGATATACAGTATTCATCTTTTTCTTCATTAGCTTCTGATTCTTTCAAGTTTCACTTTTCAGGACAGTGAAGATACCTTAATGTGAAAATCTTTATCATGTTTAGAAAGGTGGAACTTTTTCATCCCTGAAACATGGCAGATCTAGTAAACTGATTGCAATGGCAACCCAAAGAGAAATTTTTGTTTGTTTCTACAGAAAAAAAAAAAAAAGTTATAGCACCAGGCTAGAATATTTTTTCTTATTTACATGCTTATTTGTAATGCATCAATGTTAACCAAATAATTGCGTATAGTAGCTACACACATATCATATTAACATGCACTTAATACTTTTTTTTAAGCATGACACAATGAGATGGGAACTTCATTTGAGAGATATTCCTCATAATTACTAACACTGAAAATCTGTAAAAATTTCTGAATAAGGTTAATATCCTGCAGGCTTTTTCAGAGTTCCTTTCAAATGGCTAGCATACTAAATTGTAAGCCATCTACATTTTCCTTATCTGGTGAGTTGTGCTTTGCTGTGCAGCAGATGATTTCAACACTTGGAATTACAGTCATGTTTACCATACAGCATTGTAGCACAGTATGTATTGTTCAAAAACGTCTTGTTGGGTGCCTTTGCTTGAAATAAATGTTACTTTAGTAACTTCTCCCTGTTATGGATTCAATGCAGAATAAAAGTTCTGGGTAGCTAAACAGTAAAACACATACACACAGGCCAACACATGCACGTGCATACATCTATTTTGAACCTGATGGGTGTTTACAAAGCATTCTGATGTTGGAGTCTTAAGACATGACTTGTTCTTGTAGAGCTGTGTATTAGCTATTAGGTTAATTTCAGTATTGTAATCAACTTTTTAATAGATATGACATGTTTTAAGAACTGAAAATGTCACATTTGTATTAAGACTGAAAAGTGTCATGTAGTTTTATAAGAAAAACATTATTCAGAGAAACATCATTAATTCATCACGGGTTTCTTCCTTCAATTATCGCAATGGTGTTATCTAACCTCCCAACATTAAAAGTGTTTGAAGTTCATAACATTGATAAGTGTCTGGCAAAGTGTTTAAAAGAGTTTATGTCATAGGAGAGTAAAAGAATTTCAGAGGGAAGTGAAAGATTTCAAATAAAGGTGGAAGAAAACTACTCTAGAAACATTTTAAATTAACGATTACAGCAGGGTTTACTCTTGGAAGTGGTCTTCAACCATACTTTGTAGAAGGGACATGATGTGTTAAATATTGTTTTTCAAGGAGACTTAAATTACAAATGAAAAGTTAAATTGGTTGTGTGCTTATGCAAATTATTCTTCAGATCTTTAAAATGGTAAATATAGGTACATTTCCTGGCTATAAACACGAATGACATTTAATAGAAAATTTATATGAGTTTGCGCTTGTATGTATGTTCACTGCACACTGAAATGAGAGGTGGATCCTGCTAAGTATGACTGGAGTAAAAACAGGAAAAAGTTCCTGTACAAGTTCCCATCTAATTACTGTTTTTAACTTCTTACTATGTTGTCTTCAGAATTTTCTCATATAAAACATAATATTACCTGAACAAATTTACTACCCAATTTTTATTTCCCAATGGAAAAAATATTGCTGCTGCTTAAAAATACATATTGACAAATGTTTTGTTGATTTCTCTCTGCATCAGCATGTAAGAGTCATGTCTTTTTTTTTTTTTTTTTTTTTTCCCCATCAGCTTTGAAGAGTTGTTTTTTTTTTTTTTTTTTTTTTTTTTTTGTACAAATAATTGTACAAAGCTTCTGAAAGATAGTGAGATTTCTATCGCTGAGGTTTAAGTATAATTAAACAAGCATCTGTTGGAAACTATAATTGATCCTGGCTTTGGCCAGGAGAAGGCTAGTATTCTCTTGTAGAAACTGTTCTTATTTAAATCATGCAGAAGAAACCAATGAAGAGATTTCTGACTGTGTGAGGGTCTGTTTCTGCAACACAGTGCTGTAATGATTTAACTGTTCAGATTTTTAAGCAGAGTGATTAAATAATTAGATTAGTAATCAGGTTTGGCTTGGATGCAATCCTTCAGAATATGTTGCTTCGAAAGCTGATTTGAACAGCTCAATAATCTGTTGGCAAGATCTTACTTAAGGTAATTATTTTTGAAACTTGCTTACCTATTTAAGTACTTCAATAAGAAATAAGCAATTTTAAGACTGTGTCCCAAATGCAAGGTGTTAGCACCTTTTGAAAGGTCTGAGTGGAAGGGTAAATCTTGTTAATGTATGTTGCAATATGAGAACATTCCCTTCCTGAGTCCCTAACATGAGTTTAATAAATTCTCATCCCTTTTTTCCCTCTCTCTCTCTCTCTCTTTTTTTTTTTTTTTTTTTTTTTTTTATGTCTTTCATAGTGCAGCTACAGATTACGTATTAGGATCTTCCAGGTTTGACAAAGATGTAAACATAATCCAAAAGCAAAGAAAAAAAGTAGACATTTATGATGTTAACTATCTTGTACTTGCATAATTCTAAGCCTATGCAGTTCATAGCTGCACGTATATTTTAAGCTGGCAGTTATGTCATGGCTGAAATGCCTTTGTGAAAATTTGGTAGAAGTGTTTCCAAGTAAATGTTTGATACAGAGATCAGTATAGAATAATGAACAATCAGTATAGAGCAAGTGGAAGAGTGCTTGGCCAAATATGATAAAGCTCCAACCCCATCACTGATCCTTTAGACCTCGATATTGTCCATTCCTGTGTGCTTACCCTCTTTTTTTAAGAACCAAAATAGCTGACTTCCTCAGAAAGGCAATTAATTCCTTTTCTGGTCTGATAAAATGTGGACAGTAAGAATTTTAAAGACAGTTGAACATGGAGATGTAAAGTTCTTTTGCTTGTTCAAAATTTATAATAGTATCTGGGCTGACACTGCTTGACAGGTATTCTGGGCCATCCGATGCATTGTACTTGTGTGCAACTTTTGAAATTGATAAAACAAAAGGAAGAATGGAAATGCTTTTCCGAGGAAATGTTAACAAGGGATGAATGAGGTAGAGTTAGTTCTCAGCCTTTTAGCAACTACACGTTGTTGCTTGTAGGCACGTGAGTTTTTTGCAAGTTGTAGCTTATTCCAAAACACGTATCTAGGTTTCCCCCTTCCACTTGCTTCCTCTCATCCCCTTTCTCAACGTATATGGCCTATCCATTCATGGACACATACATATGTTATTAAATCCACATCCACATTTCTGAGTTAGGGGTTCTGAAAGTAACTCTCACTGCATTCATGAACTGACCCAGACTGTTCCTAAACCCAGGTAAACAGTTGCCACTCAAAAATCTAGTGCCCAGGAGTTTTAAGGCTCATCCACGTTAACTTGAAGAATTGCCTCCTTCAGTTTGGATCTTACTGGCTTAATATACTAAGTTAAAATATTAGGTAATTGAGAGAAAATCAATTATTATCTATCACCTATTGTCTATATATGATTGCTAGTCACTCTACACTCTGTCACCTCTTTTCCAGGCTGAAAAGTATAGCCCATTTAGCTATTCACGATGAGAAAATATTCTACACCTTTGATCATCCTTATGACCCTGAACCTCTTTGAACTTCTAGTTCTACAGCACAATTTTTGAGATGGAACCAAGCCGCACAAAGTATTTAAGAGGCAGATGAACCAAGAAGTTTCTGTAAGGAATAATTATATTCTGTTTTTTCCCTCTACCTTTTGAAATAATTCCTAGTGTTTGATTTAGGTGTTTTTTAATCAATCCTGAACAGTACGTTGACATTTCTCATAGAACTCTATATTATAACCTTAAAATCACATTTCCAAGATGGTATCAGAGTTGCCTTTTTCTGCACAAAGTAAATACTTTTTTCCACATGGACATTTCTTCATGGGTGAGGGCTTTTACTTGAGGTTCTATTGTCTAGTCATTGACTTCATAAGTCTCTCAGCTTGAGTTGTTCATAGTTGTTCTCATCCTTTCTATTCTGAAAAAAAATATTTTGGTAGAAAACTTTGTCACTCCATTCCTCACTCTGTTTTCCAAGTGTTAGGCAGAACAAACCCAAGTGAAAATTCCCCAGTGGCCCTTCTCCACTTCTGAACTTTGTTTCACAACCTCCTAATCAATTATTTATCTTTCCTGTGGCATTCCTTTTATCAGAGGGCTGTTTACTTCCCTTCAAAACCTTTGGTGAGCAACATGTGAAGGCTGTTTAGAAATCCAGGTAGATTGTGTGAAATGGATGATCCTTGTTCCCACAACTGTTGGTCTGTTCAGAGAATTCTAGTAGGTCTGTAAGGGTGACTTCTTTTTACGAAAGTCATGTTTAGTCTCCATTATGACCATTTTCATAGCACCTCTTAAAGACATTGAGACAGATGTTGCATGTCACTCAAGACCAAATCTAGGGTTTAATCTGATCTTTTAAATCTAAATTCTATTAAAAATATTGCTATTATCTAATAATCTGATCTTCTGGTGATGTTTTTTATGATATTTTGTCAGTCTAAATAGGATAAGTAAAGTTTCTTCTTTACAGTCTCTCTGATCTCCCTGCTGTCCTTTTCAGGTGGGCAGTAAAGAAGAGTCGGTCTTGTACTGTTCCCATTTAAACTCATATTTTCAATCCATGAGGATTCTGAGTTGCTTGTTGAAGGTGGTTTGTTCATTTGATTTGATACTAACCTCTGTTTTAAAGTGGAACAATCATGTTTAATATATCTCTAATCTCTATTTAGACATATAATTTAACCCACTAGTACTTAGATATGTCTTTATGCAGGATGTTGATTCAGACCACCAGGATGAGGGCTTAGTAGGAGAAGAAATAAAAAATGGTGGTCATGATGTTTAGTGCCGCTACCCACTTTATCATATAACAATTCAGTTGTTCTCATATTTGTCCCAGAAAATTAGAAAACAAGTATTCCTTGCCATAGAAAATCCTCACCTTTGTTCTTCTCCAATAGCATCTGTCACCTAACTAAAATGAAGTCTTGAAGCAAAAATGGTTTTACTTTACTGCTGAAGCTGTGCTATTAAGAATATGAGAGTGAAGGACTCAAAATAAAATTTGTGACCTCATGATGCTTTTCCAGGGCATTCACCCAGCAAGAGCCCTAGATTCCAATGCTCAGGTCCAGTCCTTGCTTACATATATTGCACTTCATCCAGTGAGTGGTAAGTACAAGATGTGTAAGCACTCCCTGAAGCAAGTTTTCCCTCTTACAGCAGAGATGCTGTCATCAGTGGGCCAGAGAGTCGTGTTCTCTCTTTGTTTCCTTTCCTTTGCTGTGCTTCGAAATGATTGCGGCTGCACTCCTTATGCATGGTGCAAAAATCAGTGTTGTCTTTATACACTAATTTTGCTCTGAATAAGTTTTTTAAATAGGGCTCTGTGGGAGATTTAGATAAGTGGAGGCCTGCTTTGTGCATTTTGAATGATTTTACGTATACCTAATATGTTCAGAACAGCAAAAGTAACATCGTCTTCAATATATTGAGTAGTGCAGCTTTAGTTGCTTACATAATTAACGTAAATAGAGGCAGCAATGGCTTTTAAAGCACCAAAGTTTTCAGGTGGGGATTCTGTGTTGTGGTTTTTTTTTTTTTTTTTTTTTCCCCCTTTGGACTTTGTCTAAAATCTCCATTAATATCTGTTGGAACTTTTTCCTATTCGTCATCAATGAAATTTAAGCTTAGCCTCCAATTTCCTCTTGTATATTTGGAAATCTAAATTTTTGTGCATCATTTCCCCATCTAGAAAATGAATGCAACATATGAATGAACAAATTCTTTGCATCTATTTATTTACTACCAGAATATAATGCAAATAATAAAGATGTTATTTGTTGTTTTACAGAATACAGCACTTTTTGACAGTTCAGAATTCTTAATGCATTGATTTTACTGTTTAGAAAACAAAATAATTTAGGTTAAAAGAAATGGTCTGTTCTATTAGTTCTGTCATATAGAGGGAAAACTGTCATGATGTGATTTTGAGGTGGGCTTTTTCTTGTCTGGGACCAATGATTTCATAGAAATAGTTTATATTGCAGAATCTAGCACACTTACTCCTGTCCAATATCTATGTCAACTGTCTCTCATATTCTTCTGTACACAGATTTCTAGTGTTCTCTTCTGCTCCACCTCTAATATAAAGCTTTATTCATACTCATATCCTGAATGGTCCAATGATAATGTGTTGATATTTATCAAATTCATTGTCTCTTACATGACAATCTCTTACAGAAGAAATTGCTTCAGAAATTGCTTTTAGATGGTACTGATTTTCATCGTGTATCTCTCCCCTTGGGTGATCAAACATTATAGATGCTGTGTATTAATTTGGTACTCTGTTGTGTATACAGCCACAGTGATACTGCAGCACTATCTTAACATTATATTTTTTTGATCTCAGCATGAATGGAAAAGTTCAAATAATTTTAAAAGCATCAGGAAGGGAGTAGGAATAAAAACATGTATTAGATATGGGGAATCGTGTTCCTACAAAGATAATGGTTGAAGGTCAGAGAAGTTAAACTGAGGGACTTGAAAGATTTTTCTTTTTCCATGTCACAAGCAGGGAATTAGTCTCTAGATTCTGACTTGAGTTAAATATTTCTATACAATCTTGAAAAATGTGGGCAATACTAATATGCAGAACACAATGCCAGTAATTATAATTAAGGCAATGAGTGAGCTGGGCTGTTTTCAAGCCCTTCATCTAGCCCATGTGTATTCTGTGCTAAGTAGTGCTGCATTAAAAATACCCAGTCTCATTTTGAATGAGTTTCTACCTTTATCCCCAGAAGCAGGAAGGCACCGTCATGGCAGCCAACCTGCTTCCACCACCTACATTTTCATAACCACTGCTGGGGCATGGCTTCATGATGCTGCAGTCCTGAGGGTCTTCCTGGACATATTTTTTTTTCTTTGTGATAGGAATACTGGTTACCAAGTTCCTGGCATTTCTCTGCTTCATTACAGAGCATAATCTAGTCTATTTGGCTTCTCTCCTTTTGCCTTCCTGCACTTCCTCCTCACCTCATTGATGAAGGCTGGGGTCAGCCTCTGCACAAGAAGATGATAAGAAACAAAGAACCCCCTGAAGATACTATCTTCACCCTTCCAAAGTGAGGATTTGTTTGCATTCAGGTCTTGTCTTTGGTTCACCTCTGTCCTACATTTAATGGAATCCTCTTCAACTGATTGTTTGCCTTTAAAGCTTGTATTTTTTTTCTCAGAATGGTAAGTCACATACTGTGATTGCCTAAGGGCAAAGTTTCTTCAACTATTTCCAGAGGCATAGACACCTAGATGTGTATATTCTTGTGCTTTCCAGACTAATTGCAGACAAATTAAATCCCCCGAGTAAGTCAATTTACAATGTAAATGTAGAAAGCAGATCATAGCCACATCAAGATGGAACAGAATCCTTCTGGTTTATGTTGTGTCATCTTCTAGAGTTTCCATAATGAATTATCATAGAATCATAGAATGTTTTGGGTTGGAAGGGACCCCTAGAGGTCATCTAGTCCAACCCCCTTTTTACCGCCATTGTTCCAAATGCTTTTCAAAATTTTTGAAATGAAAGATACATTTCAGTGCCTTTCAACATTCACTGAACTAGAGTGGTCATTTAAAATCTCTGGGTCTCAGGGATTAAGACATCTTTCTGTATTTTCTCATACACCATAGCATTTTAGTAAGAAAGAATAATTCTTTCTTACTTTTATCATTATGATAAAACACAGAAAATATTCTCCAAAAGTTGGAATGACTGAATCTGAGTAGTCTTATTAAGCATAAAAATGATCAGGAATATATTAACATGCTTGCCCCAAGGAAATCCTATTGCTAGTTGTTTTTCAAGATGATTTTCTTTTATACATTTGAGAAGAAGGTAAAACTACAGGATGCTTTTCAACAATTTCCTCTCTGTATGCTCAAGAACTACAGAAAAAATGGACAAGCCCATGCTTTAATGCTTTGCTAAATCTGTATCAAAATTGGAGCATCTCTTATACGTGTATTCCACCTTCTTTTGCTCCCAGGAGACAACAGATAAACAAACCACTCTATCCATTTTTTACAGATCTTACTTGTCTGGAATAAAGGGGATTTTCAAAATCATGTCTTAATATCAGTAGGGTCTCAGGCTAGCACAATTTCAGTTTTTGTGTAGGGCTTGACTTTTGTCAAAGTAGATGAAATTTCACTAGCCTTAAATATAAGATGGCATTTTTTACTTACTTCCTGCCTTCTTTTCTGTTTACCAAATGCTGAACTGAAAGAAAGATCTTGCCACTTACCAGACATGATAGCATTTAAAAATAGTAAGACATCACCCCTTGTTATTTGGTTTCTTTTCTCCTTGTTTTCTGTTTGAGCTCAGAGTATTTTTGAAGGGGTAAAGAAGTGATTAAGATTCTTAGGTCTGCAAATCGTTTAGCTTCTTGTGTATTTTCACTGTTCAGTACTAACAATTCACTATACTTCTCTGTCCATTTGTTCTTTATGAATATGAGTTGATTGAATGTTCCCTAAAGCATCACAGAATTTCTTGTTACTTAAAGAAAGATGGATCATTACTCTTTCTCATTTTTTTTAATAATCTATTTTATTGCTTCTTTTTCATGTTGATAAGACAAAACTCTTATACATCAGGAACTTTTTAAATCTCTCTCTTTCTTCTCTGATCATAGTTCCATACAAAAATAAAGAAATAAATACAACCCAAACTACTGCTATACAACCTTGACTCTTTTAATTTCTAATTTTGCAGAACTGAAAATAATTATGGACAACTCTCTAGAATCTGGAAATGTGAGGAGTAATGGTAGCTTTTTAAAGAATATATTCCTAGTAGGTATAAAAATATGCAGTTTGAGGCATAAAAATAAGAGTGGTTAAACACATACATACACACAAATCTCCCCAAACCAGGATACTTTGGAGGAAAAGTGAAAGCAGCAATTAAAAAAAAAAAAAAAAGAAGATAAAAACTGTGAAACAGTGCTAAAGGGATCGAATAATACAAAGGGACAAACTATGAGAGCAATTAAATGTTAAGTTGTTAACTTTGCTGTTAGCTATTAAGTTAACTTTGTTGTTAGCTGTTAACAAAGTTGATGATAAAGTTGTTTGGAAAAGAAGTCCTAACACTGCTGACGATTAAATCCTTGAGTGACTTGAGTAACAAAGTCAAGAAGGGGTAGGTTTTTTCAATAAATTTTGATTTTGAGAAAACCAGATGACACAGTCGTAATGAAGGATGATGAAATGCTTTCTCTTTCAACAATATTTCAGAAAGTTCAACAGCAGTGGCTATATTTAAACATAAAAAGCCAGGACACCAAGATAATTTCTATCCACAGTCATGTATATATATCATGATTATTAAAAGGTCTGCAATTAATTAAGATTGTTTTTTAACAACTTTTGAAACACTAAGCAGAGTCAAACAGAATGTTCTTCATTCCTGGTACTTGTCAAACCATGCAGCCTATTTTTGATGTTCACACTTCAAATAGGATAACCATGAGAATAACTGAAATAAGGGAAAACATGCTATACAGTGAAGATGTATTTTGATGTTCATGATGAAGATGTTTTTGATGTTCACAGTTCCAATAGGGTAACCATGAGAATAATGGAAATAAGGGAAAACATGCTATACAGTGAAGATGTCCAGAAGATGTCTTTGGCCAAATCAATCTTGATTTCTTAGTGTTTAAAGCTGAAGAGCCAAGTTTGGATGGTAGGCTGATCAAGCAAAGAGAAAGAGATTTTGTTGTCCTCGGATGCAAAATTATCACTGATTGAACTTAATATTTAGAATGTGTTCTTAGTCACTGGCAGCTTGCCAATACCTTTCAGACAGTTTCTGTGGAGATTTATTTGGTTCAAAGAGATGAGAGAATCTCACATTTCTTTTTTATTTTCTTCCCAGACCTATTTTTTATTTCTTATGCCACCTTTCCAATTGTTTCTTCTCTTCTCTTTTTACTCTACAGAAACAACACCAGGTAGTGTTATGCAGAAGTCCCCATCCCAAACATCTCCATAGTTTTCATATCTCAAAGAGAACCAGGAATAGCAATGATGTACTTCAGATGCAGTTAGAAAAGTAGAAAGAGAGGTGATAGGATTCAGCATCTTATTCTGTGATCTAATCAACTCCATCTGCTTAATTCCTTTAGATTTAGTAAATCTAAATTGCTTTCTTGAATATCCTAGTAGAGTGACCTCTCTCAAATTTTGAATGACAGCAACACTTGAAATTTATGATTTTGTAAACTTTTTAAAAAAGAAAATACAGATGATCTCTTGAAATTTTGATCAAATTCTCAGCCAATAAAGAGTCCTTATAACTGCATTTTATCTTTTTATGAGAAAACCTGGGCTTTGTGCAGTAAATGTTGCCGTGATTGCTACCTAAGACACCACTGAAAAAAATAATATGACATATTAGTAGAAGTTGCTGCTCATAATCACCAAATGAAGGGAGCATTGATAATTTTTAAATTGGCTCTTTGCCAGTTATCTTCTTGCCACAATATATTAGGTTAATACACAGGATGTATATACCATGTCAGGAACACCATTTGTTGTGAAACACTGTGGAGAGAAGGACTTGCTAAAGGCAATAGATCAACTCATGTCAGGGCTTTAGGAACTAATGTAGTGATTTACTTTAACTGTCTTGTCCTCATGAGGACTTTTAATCAAATCTCTGTTAATCTCTACTTCTAATGGGGGAAAATTTCAGATATTTTGGATTTGCACTTTGTTTCTTTGTTTTTCCCCAGAACAGTTTTTGGCAACTTAAGTAGGTTATTTTCTTTACCTTTGAAACCCCGTGATTTATTTTCAGCTTGAATTCTTTGAGTATTTTTCCCTTGTAGTTATAAAACAGAAAAAAATGACAGCTTGGAGTAGCTTTGATCCTTTTTATGAAAAATCTTTTGCACAGCTAGTTCTACTTTTCTTTCATCATAGATCATAATTTATCATTAAAAATCCATTGTACATTAAAATATAAAAATACATGCCAAAATACAATTAAGTAGGTTCATTTTCCTGTATTGTCCTACAATATCTTATTGTGGAACTAATTTTACTCTTATGAAATCTTAAAAAATGGATTTGGGAAAATAATTTCATATAAAAAATTCCTATGTATTCTGTTCTCCAAACAGTAAAAAGTTTATGAAAACTAGGGTTTTTTTTATTTTTCAAGGTTTTTGGCTTATTCCAAAAATTATTTTTGGGTGGAGGTATAAAGGTAGATTATCAGCATGTCATTTATCTTACAGTAAATACACAAAAATATCTGTCCATAATCCTTAAAAGAGGTAAGTTTAGTAAAGCTGAAAGTCCAACACCTATGTATTTCTTGGCATTTTATTTCATGTTTCCCAATCCTTTTTGAGATCAGAATGAAAATATTTGCACTTAAAAAAACCTTTTTGAGATATTGATGTCTTCTTTTACACCACCTTCTCAATGACATCTATTTTTCTTAGAAAAGTAATTTACCAATTAAACCAATTTGAAATACAGCTTTGAAATAAATGTCTTTCATTGTAGATTGTTTCCCCATTCCTCTCAATATGAACGGTCAGTTTGAAAAAAAAAGCACACAGTGTACACAGTTAGAAAAAATAAGGTGTGGTATATATACAGCAAGCTTCCTATGAGACTTTTTCAGTGCAACCAGAGCTCAGTCCTTTCTCCCCACCCCCCCATCCCCCCAATTCTTTGGCATTATGTCTGCAGCTGTAGCATGCCAGTGGCCCTTATTTTGTTCTTATGACTGTTCTGTGAAACAACCCGGACCCAGTTTCGTAACACATATCAATTAATGTAGCTCTAGAGATTTCACTGCCAGTTAAATGGCACGTGGGTATTTTCTTCCAACTTTCCATTCATCTGTCCATTTGTTGGTGCTCTTCTTTTCTTCTTTATTTGCACTCTGGATGTATTGGAAAAATCAAGAAAGTGCCAGCTGGAAAAAAGTCAAAAAAGTTATGTATAAGTAAGGAATACTAACAGCAATTCTTTCATTACATCATTACCATTTTTGTTCATGTTTTACTTAGTTCTCAGAGGACCTCATCCATTCTCCCAGTCAGAAAACAGGTACATACTGAAGTCCAATCTCTCTCCATTTTATTTTCCCTGGTCTGGTCTCCATGACTAACTTAGTAACATTTCATCTTGCCTTGCCACCACATTAAGGCAGAACATCTAAGCTTGGTTCTTAAGATGTTCTCCTGAATTTTTCTGTTTGTTCTTCCATGCTTAAAATGAGTATTTTTTTTTTTTTTTTTTTCCCTGTCTTAAAGATTTAACATGACACTTGATTTCAGCTTCCAGTCAATCTTTCAAGTGTTCAAGCTATAGTCGAACACCAGATATTAGGCATCACTGCATTAAGGTTTTCATTTTATGCTAAAAGAAGATGAATGGAAGGATATTATTACTAAATAATAGGGACTATCTCTGTTTAAAGAAAGAGGGAAATGAACCAAAGAGTTATTTCTCCATAAGCTGCTTTCATGCAGCCTCTAAAAAATGCCAGTTCCTATTGTTTATCTTGCTATTTATTGTCATGGTGTTTCCTCTTCAGCATCTGGAGAAAATCCAGTCCTTAATTTTTTTTTTTTTGTGCTTCCATCCCTCTCGAATAGCATGTTACGTTTCATCCTCCGGTCTGTTCAAAACGGTGGAAAAATCTTTTCCTTCATTTGCCTTAGACTTCTCTCTCAGTGTTTGCTCGTGTTCAGTTTTGTTTGCCATCTTTTCTTTGTTTTTATTTTGACCTTTAGAGAGTCCAATGCATATTTTTAACTATGTAAAGGATATATAGGAAAGTTTTCTGTATAATGAATTTATTGAAAAGATCAACAAATTTTCATTAACCCGGCCATGAGTTTTGTACGTATTAGATTAGACATTATCTCCAACATAATATAGGGATTAAAATGTACCAAAAAACCTCATGAAATACTCTAGTGTTTGACTTACATTGGATATTGTGTTTTCAGCTTGATGACTACTTTTATTTAAGAATTCATATTAACAAAAGCTTGGGAGTGTAGTGCGGACATCTTGTAGTTCGATCTAGATAACTTGGAGAGGCAGGTTAAAACTGAAGATTAATTCTGAATTTGATCCTTATGTGCAAAGTTGGAAGTTGCTCTCAGCTCATTTAGTAATACTGGGACAACTGATGCATGAATCATTTCTATGACACTTTGACTTTCTCTAGTATTCTTTTCAGATCATTTCTCAAGACTCTAAGAAAAAGCTTGTCCTAACTGTTGATGTGCAAGAAAACAATGAATAATGAATGCACGGTAACAAAAAAGAAATCAGGAAGAAATGATGACAAAAAAGGGTAGTGAAAATTATCCTGAGATTTCAAAAATCATTTTAGACTGTTTAAGAAGTGTTTTCTGGTTCAGGGGCTTTGTCCTTGAACTCATTAATTTGGGAGCAAGTGAACCATGGTCCTTTGGAGTGATTTTATAAAATTGTAGTGGCTATGAGCAAAAAACCATGTCAAAATGGACTGTTTTTCAAAAAGATGTGTCAAGCTCTCTGTATTCTAAGTCAAATTGGTCTCAATCATGAGAACACTATAGTGATTACCAGAGACTAGCATCAGAGGATGAGGGGTATTCTCATTTATTAAATTCTTCTGAGCATTGTAGCTTAAATCATATTATCACAGCACAGAATACATTTTTTATTTGCTGTAGTTTTTGAGATGAAGCAAGTACTTTTTTGTTATGCTATTACTCTAATTGTCCTATATATCACATTGTATATCTAAGTGACTGACTGATTTCTCTGTTTGGAAGGACATTACTGTACCTTGGCTATTGCTTAGAAGATGGGTTTTGCTTTGCTTTTTGTTTTAGAGTAGAACAAATTGTAGTTCTTTCTGTATAATTTCTGATTAGTAGAATATCTTATAACAAAGACTGTGACAACAGGGTTTATCTTTACTGGCATACAAACCTAACTAGAAATACATCAGCAAAATGAGGGTTAGTGTTGTTGAACATGAATGATAATGATGATAAAAGAAAAATACAGAAGTAAACTGACAATAGCTTTGCCCAAATGTTTGATATTTCCACGCTATAAGAGCAGTGACAGTCTGGAGCAACTTTCCAATAGGAAAAATAGTACTGGGAAGCTTGGATATCTTTAAAATTTGAGCTTGAATAGAGGTCAACTAGTTTCCCGAAGTGGTTTTATAAATCAGTCTTGCTGGAGCAGATTTCAAAGACCCAGGAGTCCTGGAATACTAAAACCTCATTTTCCAAACCAACTATCCAGCTAATTGCTCTCTTTTTACTAGAGAATTTTTATTAGAGCAGTAGTAATATGGGGAGTGAACAATCCCACAGAAAGGTAAATACTGTTTAAACATTTGGGAGACAGAAAATGAGACCATGCAACAAAGTTATTTTGTAATCTCAGTTTTGCAGCCTACTTTATCTAAATTCTGTTAATAATGCTGTTCTCAGTGACCCCTGAGTGGCATCACTATTACTTTGATAACCATGATTGGCAGTTCTAACAAAAAGGCAGAGAGATGCATGCTTAATGAGACTGAACTTTTTCCATCTCTGGAGGTAGTCTCCTTCAGGTCAGGACTGAGACACATTGATGGGTTAGTCTAAGGGAGCTTGCATTATCACTCCTAATATAATATTCATTCTCTGGATTTATTAGTACAGAAGTTATTCTCCCAGGCTGTCAATCTGACAAGTCTCATTAGTACTAAAGATTTTCTACTATGTGTAGGAAAATAAAATAATAATACCTTTATTTTCATTTACCTTCTTGGTAATATAAGAGAGGGCAAAGTAAATACTATGGACAAGAATGTCCTTCCAAAAAGTTCTGCATTTCTAATTTCCTTTTTTTTTCTTTCTTTCTTTCTTTTTTTTTTTTTTTTTTTTTTTTTTTTTTTCAAATGACCTTTTTACACTTCTGAAAGTTATATGAATCCTGTGTTTTTAACTATGAGACCAGGTGGCAGTTTTGGCACTCATAAGACTGAAAGTCATTGGAAGTACTTCACAGTTTTACCTTTGTATGCAGCTATGAAACAATTTTTAATGCAGTGACTAGATCTCTAATTACTTCTGCTGTACTTGATGGCAGTATTAAAAACATAGTCTCATCTCTCTCCATCACTAAAACCTTAGCATATCCTTTCATGATGATTGCAACTAGTATTAATAAGAGACTCCTAAAATCTTACCCTGATCTTGCTTACTGTCAATCCTGTAGCTACATCCTGGTAGAACTCTTACACATACAATTTCTTCTCTCTTTTTAATTATTAGAGACCAAGCAGTGATCCAGGTTGATCTTATTTTTCTGTATTAACATCTGCCCAATCCTGCCCTATCATTCCTACATTTGCCACCTTCTAGCTCTTTAGGTTCTCAGTGACACTTTCCTCATGCACAGCCTTCGCAGTCTCAGAATTGTTTCATGCATTTTGTGAAGCATCCCTGAATCACTGCATACTTTACTCAATTTACAGTGACCTCAGCACAAGTTTACTCTATGCAAATTTCTTGAAACACTTCATTGTACATTTACCTCGTTGAGGAGGACAGATTCAGATATTTTGGGACAGCAGTTAAAGAGAATAATTCCATTTCAGTTCTGTCTTTAACACGTATGGTTTTAATACTTTAAATATCTATAGCGGATAGAATAGGATCAGAGAAAAAAAATCACATCTCTTTCATAATTTCTCCAAATTATTCTTATCAACCTAGAACTGCTTAAGAAATGGTGAAGATTCACATGTGTTAAAAACTTAGGGAGTTAAAGTTTAAAGTGTTAAAAGCCTGAGGAGTCCTTATTGCTGACAGCCACAATTAGAGAAGTAAGAGAAAAATAATTTCACTGACCCCTAAGGCTTCTGCAGTGGTATGAAATAAATTGACTGAGGTTGGCCCAAATAATCCTATCAAACTACTTCTGCACTCAGTACCAAGAGCACTGGAGCTGTCAAAACACTTCAGCGAGTTCACCTAGTGTGACCTGGTAGTCAATTTTCCATTGAGAATCGGAGCAAGTATCCTCAAGGTAAACACTGACATTCACAGGTTGCCTGGTGTCAGCTTACTGGCTTCATCTTTTCTGGTATCCCGTTGTAGCTGTGACCAAAATCTGATGGTTTAAAACAAGACAAGAGAGGAATCAGAGACATAACTTGTGTAGCCAGATCTGAATTATGGGGGGAAGTGTCCTTCCTGATTGGAGTAACCTGGCTAAATCTGTAGTATTTGGTGTCTGACTTGTTTTTATCTCACCTGCTGACAAATCCTTTCTCCTTCCATCACAAGGAAGTAGTACAAGTGTATTAGAAAGGACACAAATTCATCTGTCTGCTATTACTGATTCTGTGTAGCATCTTTATATTTTGCTTTCTGATGAAACTGCATGATGTGTAACAGTCCAATGACAGTGGGTAAGACCATTCAGTGCTAGTATGTGCCATACTTATTCATATGTAAGAGTATTTTAGTGGACAAAGCAATACCATTCATACAAATTGCACCAAATATGTGCAATTTAAAAATTGCACCAAATATGTGCTGCTCAGTGCATATAAGCTTCATCATAGGAATGACCGCACATTGATAGAATGGAGTAAATCATTTGTGTAAGTGGGATTGCCTCTGGGAGTCTACTGGGATCTTTGAATGTAATTGTCTTATTGTCTCTTTTTTACCAAATCTTTTCTTTCTTTCTTTCTTTCTTTCTTTCTTTCTTTCTTTCTTTCTTTCTTTCTTTCTTTCTTTCTTTCTCTCTCTCTCTTTCTTTCTCTTTCTTTCTCTCTCTTTCTTTCTCTTTCTTTCTCTTTCTTTCTTTTCCTTCCTTCCTTCCTTCCTTCCTTCCTTCCTTCCTTCCTTCCTTCCTTCCTTCCTTCCTTCCTTCCTTCCTTCCTTCCTTCCTTCCTTCCTTCCTTCCTTCCTTCCTTCCTTCCTTCCTTCCTTCCTTCCTTCCTTCCTTCCTTCCTTCCTTCCTTCCTTCCTTCCTTCCTTCCTTCCTTCTTTCTTTCTTTCTTTCTTTCTTTCTTTCTTTCTTTCTCTCCCTCTCTTTCTCTCTTTATCTCTTCTCTTTTTGCTTGTGAACTATGGGACATGTAGTTGTAAAACCAAAACCACTTGCCTATATTATTAATGGTGACTATGCCAGATGTGGTTTCCAGTCTGATCCCAGTGGGGAGAGAAAGGTGTGAAACAGTCATGTAAGATAGCAGTAGCCTCATCATACCTTTCCACTGGAAATACTCTTTCTATTATTTTATTATAGATTCATTCAAGTTTCCTGGTTTTATCTAAAAATGTACAAGTTTTTACACTGTCTTTATTTCTGGTATATTTCTAATTTATATGACAATTATGCATGAGCATTCAATGTCCTAGATAGTCTGGGATTTCATTATACCAAATACATTTGAAAGGAGACAGTACAGTTGAACAATGGAGATTGTTAGGATGTTAGATCTTGATAAAACCAAGGCCAAACCAAACAGTAATAAAACAGGATGGAAATCTGATAGTTTGGAGATCTCAGTGTCAGCCTACAGCCAGATATACTTGCATTCTGTACTGTGTCTGGATTTCCAGTTATGTCAGTTAAATGAAATGCTTTATGAATTCAAGAATGGACTAGAATCATCTGGCACTTCTTAACGTAGGAAGAAAGTTGAGCAGAGGTAACAAAAAAAAAGCCATTTGAAAATTAAGACTTGCACTTGCCTGTACATCTATGGGTCATGTTGATTAATAAAGATGTCCTTTAGCCATGTAACTGTATTATCTATTGAAAATCAATGAGTCAGTGAGGCAGAGGTGGAAATCTTGAAAGAAGAAATATGGGAGATGATGTTATGAAGCTCCATGGACATCTGAATGTCTCCATGAGCACTGGACAACCAAACTGTCCTATCAGACCTGATCTCATCATTCAAGTCCTGGACCTGCTTCCTTCACCTATTCTGTCCTCAGCTCATGTTTCAGCTCTCCCACTCCCACCCCTCCCTCCTTCCCCTTTATTTTCCTAATTTCTTGACAGAACTTTTAGATATTTCCATGTTTTCCACTGTTTCCTGACTCTTCTTGCACCCACTCATCTCTGTTGACATAGAACAAATTAAACTTTCTTCTTTTTGAGCCAATATTGAGTCACTTTTGTGCATACTTTATGACATTTTCCTTGCATGTCTCAGTGACAGTTCCCCATATGTGACAGGAGACACTCACAGATTAGAAATCTCATCTACCCTGCTGACAAGCTTTTCATGCCATAGCTGTTGCTGGTGAGCCTGCCACTATGTCTTTTTAGACTGTTATTCTCTTTCAATTCTGTTGCTAAGAAGTGGCTATAGCAACCAAGCTTTTTATGTATTTATGCTTTAAAAGGGAATCGGAACTGTTAAAAGTCTTTGTTGCTTAAATACTCCTGTGCAATATCATTCAGCTCCCCTCATAATAGTGAAGGTTACAGGATCTGATCATAACTGTATGGCCATGAATCTAAGTCTTGGTATGTCTTGTAGCTGAGCTGCGTATGTGTAAGAAGCATTCAGCTCCTGCCGTGTTTCTGCTCAACTTCTGAGCCACAAGAGAAATCTTTCCATAATTCGTATTGCTATTGTTATCATTATCAATATTAAAACTTGATGATTTTGATACTCAGAAAATGATTCTTTTTCATGATATTGCCATTTGATATATAGTTTCTGTCATCGTGGATTTAATGTTTCTTAATCAAATCAGAGCTTCTCTCTCATCTGCTGATTCTGGTATAATTGGGTAGTATATTTGCATTTGGATGTTTTACTGCAAGTGTGACAGGTAGTCAAGTATGCAATTTAGGAACATTAAATAATTCACTCCTCTGAAATTTTATCTAACAGCAGTCATTTTGAAACCCATTAGAATGGGTTGCATCAATAAATAAATAGCGCATCAGCCACATTTGTTATTATGCCAAAGTAACAATGTTATATTTAAAAATGTTCAGATATATATGCTTTCTGAATTTCATGCATCAGAGATCTTTATGCCTCTCCATAATCTACACTGCATTTTAATTTACTACATTTCTTAAAACCAGAGTACTTTTCCCATGCTTTGTCATAGCAGACCCTTCCTTAACTGATAGAAGTATGTAGTTTCTATTTCTAAATAGTCTATAGTTTTTATGAAAATCATCATTAAAAAAAAGCCAAACAATTGTAGAGTCCTATGGAGAAAAAAAAAAAAAAAAAAAAAAAAAGGTAATTTTGGAAGGTCAGCTGGTCCAGTCCTCTTTCACTAGGAAAGTTTTCATGGATACTTCCTCCAGGTATGAACTGTACCCTGAATCTTTACTAAGGCAAAACTGGAGTTTTCACCAGTCTGTCATCCTCTTCCTCCCAAACATCCCTCCACACACAAACTATGTATACAGGAGTTTCAGTGGTTTTAAAAGAGCTACATATATTCTGAACCGGACCATAGGCTAGATGTTGGGATTCCAAGCCTCCAGGGTATGCTGTGGCATGTATGCGCCCTTGGTTAACATGCTTCTTGGAAAGGTAATGACAGAATGGGGGATACAACGGTCCTTGACCCACCCATCATTCATTTTCTCTCTTCTCTGTCTACCAAAGCAATATCAGTCTTAAGAAACAGTCAATGGGAAATGGCTAGCCTGAGATAGTATGTTGTCTCTTTTCTTGCACTGAAAGATGATCTGATCCGGGTTGAGGTAGGTAGGGTGGCAACTCTTCTACTTAAGAAGCAAATAAGGGGATAAAGACTATGTCACTACTTTTCCTGTGCTGAACTTGTATTGTCAGAAATTTAAATATCATCATCAGAGAAGAAAATTAAATTAACAGTTGCCTACAGCTAAAAACTTGACATCTGCATTGTGTTTCACCTGGTGATGTCCAGGTCTGGGGTATTACTTCGCATGTATTTGCACTATGAAGCTGTACAAGTCAAACGTGAGCAGAAACCTCTACTGAAAGTACAGTAGGAATTTGTTAACTAAAAGGTAGATGAAAAAGGTAAAATTTGGCTAAAAGTTCTAACTTTGCTACCCTTTAAAAATGAAATATACTGGCCCTTGTGATGATAAAGGGACTTTATTTCTCAAAAGTGGTGTTCCATAAAAATGCAACATTCTTTTAAAAACAAGAACAATATTTTGGTACCTATGACAGAAGCTTGTATTACTGTTGCAAAACCTAAGAACTGACATGTGCTGGAAGTCCTTACTTTCCCAAATGTGCCGGTAGGTTTCCAGAATCTGGTTTTGGATTTCTGGTACTTGGATATTTTTGTAGAAAATTGACTAACAATTTTATGAGTTTGTAATAGTCCCTTTGAAGTAAAGCAATACTCTACACATTCCGAATTGCTAACAACAAACTGGGTTGTCAGCGCTTTTATTAGTCTTTCTGCCTGACAATACATCTCACTGTTAGGCAACCTCCAAAATAATTTTGTGTATGATCTGAGACATGATAAACTATCTCTCCATGTTATTGCTGCTCTCTCTCCACTCAGAAGGAAAGGGTGACATTAAATCAGATGGAATCTGAAAGGCAAGTTACTCTTTAGCAGTACTAACACTTGATGTGTCAAACAGTGGAAATTACGTGGTATGAATAAGAGTATGACAACAAAAGGGAGTTCAAAGCATATGCAAGGGAGAGATTCATTGATCACTCAGTGAAATATTGGGGGCTGCTGGTGGTTTGCTTCTGTGGAGCCACTGAACAAGGTCAGAACTCTGGAGAAAAGGTCATTTACTCATTTGATGAGGTTTTAAAGTACCAAAAGGTAGAGAGCATTCAGGGTCTTTACTGGAAAGAACCTGATGTACAATGGTTATACGTAGATATATATTGTAACTTAAGGACCAGTCATCTCTGTTGCTGTAGATCAAGTGTATCTTTTCACATGCATATTGAGATTTTTTTTTTTTTTTAGTGAAGGGGGGATGTAATGAAATTGATTTATGTCCTGTCTTTCTTTTTTGATGATGGTAATATTTATCCCCAAGACTTCGTAATTTTACTCTCTGCTTGTAAAAACTGGTAATAAAGCATTGCCTTCCAGTTTTTCAGAAAGTAGATTTGGAAATGATATGCAAATTATCACAATGTATAGGACATTTTGAAATTGGCCATACTTTACTCCTACACTGAGGTCTGTGTATAATGCTGCTTTTGCCATGGCTGTGCTATCCTTGCTGTGTTGGTAAATACCATTAGACAGACATGGCATATACTAATAAATGTCACTCTGATAACGTGGTTTATGCCAGCTTTCTCAGGGATGTACATTAAACCAATAAACTGCCTCATTTATAAGCTTATCTCTGTACAGATAGGCATGTTTTCCAGGATAAGCATGCATGAACTTCTCACATCTGTCATAACTGAGTTTCATATCTTCAAAACTTCATAGTGCACAGAGCACGTAGAACAAATAGTCTTTGGGAATCTAGGTCTCATTCTGTCTGATGGATTGGGGCAGTAAATCCAATGTTATCACTTCTGAACTCATGAAAGGACCAGAAACACACAGCTTGTGGTCGCAGGTATTTGCTTCAGTGAATCTGATCCAGCCCTTCTGTAGCTGATAAGATTATATGTGATGTGTCACAGGTTGCATTTTTCTCTTGGTTAAGCAGCATTCAGCTGTGAGAATATGATACCAATAAATCTGGCAGGAAAGTTTGTTTTGTTTTGTTTTGTTTTGTTTTGTTTTGTTTTGTTTTGTTTTTCCTTAATTATTATTGACAATAGGATATGTTGTACCATTGATTTTTGTAAAGATTTTCAAAAGAGAGATTTTGTTAAAATAGACAGCATCATATGGCTGAAAAAAAAAAAAAAACCAAACAAACAACAGTTGCAATAAGAAAGGACAAATGGAAGTTTAAGGGTATGAAATATTTTTTTTTTCTCTTCCAAATGGAAAAAAGGTTTTTTAGCCTAAACGTATATTTACCAAATAAAGGTCCTATGTACGCTAGATGTAAAAGAAAACAAAGCCTAACTTATTAAGATATGATGGCTTCAGAAAAACTATTTCCCATAATGATATTATTTTTATCACATTAAGAAAATGATCACAGAAATATTATAATAGCAACAGTGATTGAAAATGTTAATAGAATGTTGACATGTTTCTTTTTATGGCCCATTCTTACTAAATTACTTTCCATGTTTCATAGAATCATAGAATCATGGAATGGTTTGGGTTGGAAGGGACCTTAAAGACCATCTAGTTCCGACTCGTTAAGCAATGAATTAGAAACATCCTTAAATATTATAAAACTGTAACTAAATCTTTTAAATACAAACCCATTTATTTTCCTGTTTTTTGTAACTGTAACATCCACTGGGTTGATGTGGAAATGTACATGATTTCATAAATACTTGTGTCCTGACATAAATACATACTCTACAGCATATTTAACAACAGGAAATACCAAAACTTCTTGTAAGATTTATCTCATCATATCACGTTTGAAGATCAGTGAGTCCATTTTTACTACGAAGATGTAGCCCCTAAAAGAAGACATGGCTTGTGTGGTGGCTCATGGGCAGGCAGCAGTCTTAAGGGTGGAGTGGGCACCCTGAAAAGACAGACCGTGACTTGAATGGGGCTCCAAACTGGACCAATGCTACTCACTGGGAACATCTTTCCTTTCTTCTGTAGGTTCGGGTTGTCCAAAATCATCACTTTAATGTATGTTTGCTATGATTTAATGTATACAGCTAGGCACATCTTCCATCAGTATGGTAACAGTGAATACACAGTTGACAGCTTACTGTAATAAGCAAGCTTAAAAAGCCTGAAAAATCATATGTAGAAAAATGTAACTCTATGTTATATGTATGAGTAGAGGGCACTTCATAAAACTGAATCACAAGGAAGCAAATTGTTCTTAACAAAGCATTTTACAAGCATGTGCGTAGCCATTTGATTTGCAGTCTATCTTTAACCGATATAAAAGAAGTGTGTCTTAATTACACTCTCTTTCATGACCACATTTTCATTTTAGTGTCTGTGTTCCTACTTACCAAATAAAACAATAGACATTTAATGTACTGCCGTTCTACAGATGCACCCTTATAACTCTCTTATATCCCTGTAGTTAAAATTCCATTACCAGTTCTAACGTAATCTTCTAGTTTATACAAATGTTCACTGAGCAAAATGTTGCAGTCTAGTGTGGTGTCTATTGAAGTAAATGCAACCTCAGTAAAATGTACAACTGAAATTCACAAGTTACAAGGAAATTATTTCCACCTCTTGTTTTTTCAGTAGTTTGCACAAAAACGAGTATAGAAGTAGAGCTCCGCTATTAATGTTGTTGCTCCAACAGTGTGAGAAGTTTTTATGAGAGTGAAAAACATTATATAAGAAGTTATCACACTTTGTTGTATGATTCTGCTTGTGACTGAGAAGTATAAATGCCTTTTTTTTTTTTTTTTTTTTTTTTGACATTTAATATTCAATGAGATTGAGAAGGAATGCCAAAAGAGAAAGCAAGCAGTAGGCAGTTAGTGACTTTGATCACTCTATTAATAAAGTCCTGCCTGTCTGCTGCTTCTCATCTTGTTTACAACTAGTTTTTCATGTTTTCCAGTGCCTTCCTCCATCTATCTCACACAGATTTTATCCCATATGGAAATCACTATTACGGTGTCTGCATTTGAGGAAATCCACAGTGTGGTAATACCCTGTCATTTGGTTCTTATAGACCAATATTTATAAACTGGTTTTATTGCTCTGAGTTCATTAAATAAAAAGTAGTCAAAATCATTCATGACTCTAAAAAGGAGTGTGATTTCTCTTTGCATCAGAGCTAAAATAAATATATTTTCATATATAAGCAATATCTATCCAATATAATTATTATATCACACATAAGCTATATAATTACTGCTTACTGTAAGTCACTTGATACAAAATAACTATGAATATAATGATTATACATAGTTATATAAAATTACAATGTTATGTAACAATTATAATAATA
>KL270891.1:0-13671 GCA_000699545.1 Podiceps cristatus
AAAAAAACAAAACCACAACAAAACACCCACCAAAAAACACCACCAAACCAAAACTAAAGTAACAAGAACGGAACATGAACAGAACATGAACCGAACAAGGAACCAGAAGGGAAGGCAATGGCCGACTCTCACTTATACCAGGCATGACAACTATGGTACGGAACACTCTCTCTGGCCAGTTCAGATCAACTCTTCTGGCCGTGCCCCTCCCAAGTGTTTGCACCTGCACATCAGCAAAACTTGTTGATCGTTCAACAGAACAAACACACTTGTTCACACACTTGTTTCACACACTAAATCCAAAGCACAGCAGCTGCTGAAGACAAAACTAGCTCCGTCCTGGCTGAAACCAGGATACAACCAACCAACCTCAACCTCATCTCCCCAGAGAAACATACCATTTAGTTTTATATTATTACACACCAATGACTTACTGAGATCTCCTTCCACTGTGAATAATAAAAGCTTTCCATCTCACACCTCCTCCAAGAGGTACTATAAACAGATACCTCCTAATGGAGGTGGTGTGTCTCCACCAACCTTGTTTTACAGATAACAGATATGCTGATGATAATTTCATCATAATCATATGAACATACCCTAAGGGTTGGCTTTTCAGGAGATGTTTAAAATCATGGAATGACTGCAGAGAAACAATTATATTATACATACCCACGCAACAAGGCTTTGCGACCCAGTACACAGCAGGTCACTTAAAATATTATTTTTATTAAGTGAGTAAGTTTATTTAGTTCTTCTAAGAGCCAAATTTATTTTTCTCTTATCCACAGCTTTGCATAGTACTGACTATAAATAAATGACCTTCACATTTTTCAGTAAGTATACATTCTTTTGGATCATAGAAAGGACTTGGATGGTTAAGAAAGCCAGAGACATTGATTAGTCATGATTAAAATGCCTGAACTCCATTTAGGTTTTGAAGTTATAAAATTTAACTTCACCCAGTAGGCGAAAAGGCCAAGTAGTGGCATTTCAATGTTGTGAGGGACAGGTCACACAAATGAACCAGTGGCCACCCCAGAGCATCGTTCTCCGTTCCTTTAGCGAATGTGCAATGCTGTGTGTTCTGCCTGGCTCCCAGTCTGGCAGCACAGGGAACTAACTTGAGCTCTGGGCCAAGATTTTCAGATGCAGTTAGCACTTCTTCTGCATTTTAATGGGCTCTACGTGACTCTGCTTAACAAGAAGGATGATTTTTTAAGGGATGAACACTGACCACCTCTGGGTGTTGAGTCAATTCGTAACATTCATTTATTCTGATATCCGGTTTCTCTCTTGGGAGAGAAGAGGTCAGAATTTTTAAATCCTTCAGAAATAGCATGAGATTTCTCTTTTCACTTAAGTCCTACAATCAGAAATGAGTTAACAAATTCAGACCTCAAAACCCAGAATTTAAGCTGCTGAGTTTTGTCCTTGTGCCACTGCCCACTTATTATTAAATGACATGCTAAATGCTTGTTAAAATGAGTGTGATGCATTTAGAGGATACAATAAGAAATGTAAAATTAGAACAATGCGTGCCTATGGTAAGCTACAGTCAATGTTTCATGCTTAAATTACACTTTCCTCAGTATTATTAGAGCACCGATGAGGAAAAATTTAGATAAAGATGAGAACAACTAGACATATATCACCGTGCACTTCTTTCAAAAGATTGTCTCAGATTTTTAAGCATCTGGTTTATAGTGTGAATTAGGTCAGTGCACAATTTTCTTTATTTTTCTTGCCCTTAGAATCCTTGGCATTCCAACAAGTCAAAAATATAGGTGCAGTCAAGTAAAAAGCAAGCAATCTGTTTTTTCTGCACAAGGGAGCTTGCTATTTTTCTAGAGGGACCAGGAAGCAAAAACTGCAATTACCAAAATAACCAAGTACAAGGCAAGAAAAATATAAACACCTGCTTTCTTTTTCTTCCCTCCCTGGTATTAGGACCAGAGATGTAAATGCCACCTGGAAACTTTGATGGATATTTAAAATTACCAACAAGTCAAGAAATGCTAAGAAAATGCTATGCTATATACACATAGTTTTGAGTAGACAACACTCAGTCTTCTTGGAAAAAACACATTTTCCTGCTACTCAACACATCTTTAATTTTCTTCCATTATCAGTTTTTCAGTGCAGTAAGAATCACAATTTTATACATAATTAATGTGGAAATAAATTCTGCATTAGCAGGGAGATGGGAAAACTCAAAGGTCTTTCAATGTGTGATGTTCAATTCTATTCATTTTGCATTTTAAACCCCTGCATTATTGGCACTGAGAAGCACAGCAGTCGTTCCTATCCCCGCTGCAATGACTCATTTCCCTCCATGACTGGCTCCTTCTCTCTATAGAGAAGTTTTATTTTCATGTCATACTTAAAACCATCTAAGGAGTTACAGTTCTAGCAACTTTTAGACCTTTTCATGATTCCTTTTTAATTCCCTTGGATCAGAAGGTCCTAGATGCTTGTCTTTCAAAAGCTGGTACACTGCCTTTATAAACAGCAAAAGAAGCGGATGATTCCAGTCAAGGGAAAAGGAGATAGAAAACCCTTCCATTTATACCACCAGCTTTTATTCACCTCAGCTAAGTGAAGGTGAACATTTAAAAGTGGTTCAAAAGCCTGAATGAAATCAGGTCGGTACTGTCTTTAAAACCAATCAGGCCCTTAAATTAACTGAAGATGGGTACTCCAGAACTCAACTACATAGGGAATTACCAATTATTTTTCCCCTGTAGTACTTCCACACTTGTGCAAAGAAAAAGGCCGTTATTGTAAAGAATGAATTAGCATGTAAACATTGAGACGCATTTAAAAGGATCAAAATGCTACTGTGTGGTTTACAGAACAGAGCCAGCCCAGGTAAGAGGAGGCAGAAAAAGAGAAGGGGTAATAGGTAGTAGTTTGGGCGATAGAGCTTATGCCTTTAAAAACTAAAAAAAAGAAGCAGCTGCATGAGTATTATTGTCATCTGTTTCATAGAGTCACCAAATAGTTTAGGTTGGAAGGGACAGAGGAGGAGGCAGCACTGCAAGGGGGTCTCACCAGAGTGGAGCAGAGGGGCAGAATCCCCTCCCTCGACCTGCTGCCCACGCTGCTGGGGATGCAGCCCAGGGCATGGTTGGCCTTCTGGGCTGCCAGCACACATTGCCGGCTCATGTCCAGCTTTTCGTCCATCAGTACCCCAAGTCCTTCTGGGAAGGACTGTTCTCAATCCCTTCATCCCCAGCTTGTATCGATACCAGGGGTTGCTCTGACCCAGGTGCAGGACTCTGCACTTGGCCTTCTTGAACCTCATGAATTTCACCCAGGTCCACTTCTTGAGCTCGTCCAGGTCCCTCTGGATGGCATCCCATCCCTCAGGCATGTCCACCATGCCACTCAGCTTGGTGTTTTATGCAAACTTGCTGGGGATGCACTTGAACGTTTCCCACAGACATGTTCACTTTCAACTTCAGCAACGATTAAGTATATTAAACCCAGTGTCTTTAACACAAAGCTTTGTCTAAGCTCTGCTTAAAAAGCATCTTCTTTGGCCACTGTGGCAGACAGAATACTGGGTGTGGACGCAGTCAGGTGTCTCCTACTAATGCTGGCTGCTCTTCTGAGTGACAGTAGACATATGGGGTGCTTCGCTGTTTGCCTCACCACTTGCAAAAAGTTCACTCAACTTTGATGCTTTTGAATTGGACATAGAATTTCCCTTCAGGTCAACACAGAAATATTTGGCAAAGCTAAAAAACAATTATTTTCATATACTACTGATTTTACTAGAGCACTGAATACCCAAAAGAACAACTTAGATGTACCTTGCTAGACGAGATCTGAATACCTGTTTAAATCTAGCAAAATATTAACTACTAGCATGTAGCATAGCAAAGTTTAAGAATAAATCTCAAATTTGCTATTCCATTTCAGAAAATGCAACTGCAAGTGAAAGGCTTTAGGCTTTTCCCATGCATCATCTCCTTGTCATTCTAAGTAAAGGATCTTCTGTGAGTTATCATCCTGTTTGGGATTACTTCTTTACCTTTTCTTATGTCTGATTTCACAGACAATCAATACAACAGAAACCTGGTCAGGTTCACTTGAAACTAGCCAAGACGTACAGGTAAAACAAAATACCCACATGTGACCTAAAACAACACAAGAATCAGTAAACTGAGTTGTATCAAAGGTCCAGCGAACCAAATACCCTCTGTAAAAGACAGGAGGTTTAAGAAAAGTTTAAAACTAAAACAGACACACCACTATCACTTCAGCTTTTGGCAGTCAGCAGTCATCTGAGATGGAGCCTCTACCATAAGCCAGGAAGTGTAGTATGCACGGTCTTCTCTTCCTTTCCAATAAGCATAGCTTATAACACTTAGAGACAGAAAAATCACAGATAAGCAAGAATAAATCATATATCTTCTTGTTGTCAGTCATAACAACTTAATTTAAATCACTGGATTTGCAGCAATTTGTTCCTGCAGTAACTTTGGTTTTAATCTCTCTCCTGTCCATGTGGGCCCCATGAGGGGCTTTGTTAAGATTAGCTACCTGCTTTTTTAAATCGGGAATGGCCTCGCTCTTCTATCACATCAAAAGGTATCAACTCTAATCCATCTTTCTAAGAATTTAAATCTACATTTTTCATTATGCCTGGTGTAATGCTTCTTTTATAACATGGGAGCTTTAATGTCTGACTGAACATACTAGATGAACAGATTTTGTACATCACCACCAGATGTTACTGTGACATTATATCTAAGTTATTTGACCCTTAAGACATAACAATATTCTTGTTCTCTGGCAAGCTGGGATGCCAGCTGAATTCCAGTATTGATTTACATGACATACTACTGTACCTGCATCAAAAATTCAGGTTTACTCCTCGTAACAATATTCTTCAAGAGAGATGCATCAACTCTCCAGCTGGGAGTGTTTATAACCAATGTAGTTAGTCATAAACTGTTCTGTTTTATCACACTGCTACTACTGTTCTTATTTACATTGTGTCATGGCCACAGTCACAGATCAGGGTACGCAACTAGTAGACAACTAATGTCAAATTCCTGTCTTACCATCCTAGAGCTTGGATGGTAAACTGCCTGATGTAATTATAGCAGCAAGTTTTTCTTTTTCTCCCTGTTTCCAGCCCCGTTACTCTTCCCTCCCACTGCTCTCTAGCAACTGAATAACAACCTCTTTCCAAAGTCCTTCTCCTCAATCACTTGAATACTCGTTTCTTCTCCGCTGTCTGGTGAGCATTATGAAGAAGGAACACACCAGTTAAATGCCAAGCATTTTACTCCCTTTTTTTCTTACCAAGACAGAAGAATGTTAGTTATGGGATCTGAGAGGGGAGCGGGGATGTTTTTTCCCTCTCTCCATTACCCGACTTTTATCTTTTGAGCAAAGCAGATTTACATATTGTGCTGTTGGCCCAGTCCATCGTTCTCCCCCCACAACACATAAATCAATTCTCCCACATTCAGTAACAAGACAGGAATATGAGAGAGAGTTCAGCTCCTGTGGGTCTCAGGGAGCCAGATACAGGATGATGATCTCCAGGAGGACAAGCAGAGTGCGGCTGCTAGCATTGCTTTTGTCAGTAGAGAACTGCAAGTCAACCATGATGTCCAAACAGCCACGGTCTCTGATCACAGAATCATAGAAGAGTTTGGGTTGGAAGGGACCTTTACAGCCCATCTAGTCCAACCCCCCTGCCATGAGCAGGGACATCTTCCACTAGATCAGGTTGCTCACAGCCCCGTCCAGCCTGACCTGGAATGTTTCTGGGGATGGGGCTTCTACCACCTCTCTGGGCAACCTGTTTCAGTGCCTCACCACCCGCGTTATAAAAAACGATCAGCCAGACACCGGCTCAGCCACACACAGCATGGACAGTTTGCATTGCAAGAAAGAGGAAAGCAGGGAACTGGGTAGATCCATGTTAGTGGAGCTCAGGAGGCATCAGTCATCTGAGGCCTCACTACTCCTGTGCTCATGGAGTAGCTTCTCCTGCAGTGGTGTTTTACATTCACACGATTCTCTTTTTTTGTCACTTAGGCAACACATTTTGGCCCTTCTCCCTCTTTCAGTCTCTCATTTACCACTTAAAGGCAAGATGCTCTTTTACACCTCTACCAAAAAAAGAGAATGAGGCCACTTGTATTTCGGTAGTTATAGTCCGGTTATCTCCTGAGGACAGAAGAAAAGCAGGGGATGAAAGCCAGAGCAGAACTTTGTGGAAACTCAATGAACTACATTATCCCACTGGATTTTTGCTCTTAACCAACTAGGAAGATTAATATTGTCATCTCCATTTTAGAAGTTTTGACATACATGTACATTTTAGAGTATCTCATAAAGACTAATGTAGTCATCTGCATTAAATACAGCAGACCTTTTACAAATAACAGTTTTATATTTCTCCAACAAGATATCATCCACAGTGAAATGTACATTGCATGAATAGCCTTGATCTGTTAGGGGAAAGAAAAAGGACTTAGAAGACAGACTTGCACATTTCTGATACGAATATGCAGATTTAACCTAAGAGGGAAATAATTCAAAAGCATTACTGTAGTCATCATTAAAATGGAGAATACTGCGTTGTCATTTTATGGCTTACAAGCAGTAGGCTTTTTTGACAACTCACAAACTCCTCTGGTCTCCCTAATATTCAGGGTTTTCCTCCCCCATTTCTGCAGGCAATGCTAACATCCAGATGATTTTTCTTGACTGTTGGTTCACAGTTATTCACCCTCCTATTTTGTGAATTCCCCTGCACTAGCTTTCATCGTTCCACTGCATTACTCCAGATACCCAAAACTTGTCTCGTGCCTAATCTGGACTTCTCCAGGTGCCCTCATGTGGGGAGAAGAGCTCCAAACCACCCCACTGGGCTAACATCACAGGTGTTCTCTGCCTCATCTTTGCATGAATCAACCCAAGTCCTTCCCCACCTACCCCCCTGCTAAGGATACTCTCACTTGCAAATCTACATTAGGAGAGGAGGGATTACAAAGGATGTGCAATGGTAAGAAAATTACTTGTGCTCCTAACATGCTTCATAGTAAGGCATGAAGATGCTTTATAGCACAAAAGTATGAGATGATCTGATTTATGCTGCCTTACAGGTAGATTTTATGGATTACGAATTCCAAACTGTTTAAGAATCATCCTTACATATTCTGCAGCTGATATCCTTGACTGTGCAACAGGGTGGCCAATTCTGGAAACATGGCTGCTTGACAGGCAAGGAACGGGAAGGAAATTCAAGGGGGAATGTGTACACCTCACTGCAAATCTGTCTACAGTCATTGGTCCCTAGCTGGTTTGAAAGCTCTGTAGACTGTACATTCAAAATGAGTAGCACTCTGTTCTACAATGTATCTCAGTATTTAATTTTTATTTTAGAATTAATCAGGTTCAAAAGCTTCTATTGCTAAGCAGTTACTTTGAAAAGTCGTGTCTCCTTTTTTTTTTTTTTTTCTCTCAGTGTGTCTAAATTTATAGTCTTTAAGGTGGCTCACGAAAGCTACTTTCTCATAATCAGCAAGCCAGTTGCCAAAGCTCATTTCCCTTCAACTACCAAATAAGGCGTAGGTAACTTTGTTGTCCTGATGTCTTCCACTCCAAAATCCACCTCCAATGCTTCTAGATTAACTTTCAAATCATTTTCAGAACATTTATGCTGAAAACATCCCAGACTGCAGTTGGCCTATTACCAGCAACCGTAAATGGTGTGAATTTCAGGGCAGGTGGTGTTATTTTAGTGCCAATTTTTTACAATTTTTAAACTCTACCTATAAGAGGCCCAGCTCCACTGTCAGTGCTGAGGTTTCCAGGTTCTGTGGAAGTATTTCCAATAAACCCCTATAACACGTGTAACATTATGCAATAACATTGCAGATGTGGACTCTTTGCCAGCTGTAGCTCCCAAAATACATTTACAATTTTATCAGGTAGAAATGAGTCAGTTTAAACTTGGCACCCAAAGTCATTTCTTCCCAGCCTGGCTGTGGTGCTGCAGAAGTTACTGCCCATCGGCCAGCCCCAAGCTGCTCCCTGCCAAGCTCTCTGATCACGGCTGGCAGGCAAGCCCTTTCCTTCGTGGTCCCTGGAAAAGCCTTTCTCTGTCTCATCAAATTTTACTGAGGTTACTGCCTCTGTAAAGCTAAAGAACTCTCCCCAAAGCCTTGCTGCTTTTGCTCTCTCCTTTTTTCCTTTTTTTTTTCTTTCATTCTTTTATTTTATTGAACACTCTACTGTATCTTTAAATGTTTGAGGCTCCAACATTTACAAAATTCTTCATTCAATACCAAACCAAGACAACATGGAAGACTCTTCATTAGTGTGCCATTTCTATTTCAGAGTGCTCATCAGAACAAAAAAGGCCGCTTTTTCATTTCATAGTAGAAGAAACAGAATAGAGTGAGTTGCATTAATTTCATGCTAAACGATGATTTAATTTAAGTTTCAGGGGCTGATTCACACTTTGCAGGTAATTTTACAAGTGACTGCAAATATTAAGAGTTATATTCAAACAAAGTTTTTAAGAATAATTTTCAAAGCTCGGTTATGTTCTGCAAACATCTTGGTATTATAATCAGGCTCCTTCCTCCACTGCACAATCCTATTTTAATGTATCCCTATAGTAAGGAAAAAATGATTTTCAATATTGTCTCAACCATAACATGATGATATATTGGAACTTACAACTGACCACAGTAATTTTAGTGGGGCAGAGTATACAGCAGCTCTGATCACACAAGCTAATATTTTTATATATAGAATCTAAAGAAAGAACAAAATATTCTGGTCTGTGTCTGCAGAACTGAAGCAAGCTATATGGAAGCACTGGAAATTTTCAGTTAAAGAGGTGTATGAGGTTTTCATTAGATCTACAAAGGTTATTGAGTTACAGAAACTCCGGGTCAAACACAGTGACTACTGAACAAAACCCAACGACAGAATCAGTGTTTTTGTTAGCCAAACTGCAAAAACTGTAGATGAGAGAGTCATAAAGACTGAAATCATCTTCCACTTCTTCATAGTGGCTGACACACAACAGCAAGAGATTTGGTTAGGTTTGTATCACCATGCATAATGACATATAGGTTAGTTTGTTGGAGAATTTAATTTATTTAAAAAACGATCAAACAACAGTTATTTTACACATACACACAGACTAACAAAAATTGTGAGGGAAAAAGTTGCCAAGAGAATCTCTCCTATTGGAACATTCTGCTTTTACTGTGATACCGGAATTACTTTCCAGCCTGCATCCCAACAATAAACATCCTTTGTTGCAACAAAGTGACACAACATACCTTTTTCTGCCTTGCTAGTGTCATGTTTTTCAAGTAGGAGGTAACGGGGACTTTCAGGAAGAAAAGGCAGAATCATGACTTGTATCAACGAAGGAACAATGATCGCTCCAAATAAGTAAGGCCATCGAGATTCCTGCAAAAGGATGTGAACAGAATTCAGTAATACTCTCCCATAGTGACACTAGGAAGAAAAAATAGCTTTGATAGGAAATGCTGTAACTTTTCATCATTCAACATATTATGCCAGTGAGCAGAGTGATGTCTTCTGCCTGAGCTTAGTAAGCAGTTTGAACACTTCCCCCTCAGATCACCTTACTCAAGCGCCAAGAAAGACAGAATCTAAGCCATCAACCAACTGAGCATGGAAAGAGACAGGCAGGGAAGCTGGAAAACAGCAATACATAACATGTTTTTCCTTTCCATCAGCATCAGCTATAGATGTAAAAATATGATATATACTCATATATTCTACAAATCATCCCCACTCACAGTGGTATCACTCCTCATCTTTAAGAAACAGTACAACACTAGTTTCATATAGTTACATATACCCGCATGTTGTCGCTTCATCTAATCTAACTGATCTAAAAAGAAAAAAAAAAAAAAAAAAAAAAGAAGTATTTCCCACAGTCCTCTAATTGCCATAGTACGGGTAAAACCCTGGTAACACTTCATCTACTCTGCAGTTCAGCACAGTCTTGTGGCTCTCGGTGTAACGTGGTTAGTGACCATTCAGCATTTCACAGCTGCTGGGAAAGAACCGAGCCAGGCTGAGGTCTCACCACAAACCTCTTCTACTTGGAAAAACAACATCTGCCTTACAGGTACAACTAACACACAGTTGGGCAGTTTCCGTTTCCATTCAGAAAAGACGACACATACAGTTCAATGCAAGAAGCTTGAAAGAGAGCTATATAATCTAACAACAAACAAGATGTCTGGTTAGCCTGAGTGAGGTTATCTTTATGAACGTTTTCTCTTGCAACCATTGATTCCACCTCTGAAGCTGGTTTCTGGGCTAATTTAAGTACAAAAAAGTGGGTTTCACCTATTCTCCTGACCAAAATCATAGAATATCTCAAGTTGGAAGGGACCCATAAGGATCAGAGAGTCCTTGCTCCTTGCAGGACTACCTAAAACTAAGCCATATGACTAAGAGTGTCATCCAGATGCTCCTTGAACCCTGAGAGGCTTGGTGCCGTGACCTCTTACCTGGGGACTGACCGATCACTCTCAGTGAACCACAGGACCTTAAAGAAATCCTTGGGTTCCACAGTAGTGTAACTAAGAATAATACATTATACTGGTTCCCCCTCTGAATTAGCTAACCTCTCTCAGATGTTCAAATGAAACACTGACAGCCCTGTTCCCAAGCCCATGAAATAGAAAGCACTTTTTCTATTGCCTTACAAGTGATCTGCTGGAAGTCTCCAGCAAGGACCTGAAACACGAGAGCCATCTGCAGCATCCCCACCAATGCAAAGCGCTGATGACCGCTCCCTGGCGAGGCCCCTACAGAAACCAGGCAGGTTTAACCTGCCAGAGCCCCACCGCGGCGTAGGTGAAGAGCACAAGCTGCTGCTCTATCCAACAGTATTTATGTAAGCCTACTCAACTGCTAGCAGATTTTAGATACAACTTGACTTTGACAAATTTCTTTGAAAGCCTTTCAGGAAAAGGCTAGGAAAGGCAGTAGAGAGCTCAGCTGTCTCTCTGGGCTTACTATCAAGACAGGATACTATCAAGCAGCTGAAGAAGAAAGTATTATTTTCTCCTGCAAAATGGCCCTTGATCTGTACATGTTCTTAAGATGCTCTGTTTCAATTGAACATCAAGATGAAATTTTGTAGTTGTTTTCTCTAAGTTTAGTATTCATCTATTTAATTCAATGCTTTCTAATTTGAGACCTGGTTCTTAATTGAAAAGCCTGCCGAGACTTCAGTGGGCCTACTGTTCAGGCATCATGTCTAGCACATTTTCAAAAGCTTGGCTAGATGAAAAGCAGATTGTGCTGCATCCCAGCTGACTGAGCTCCAAGAGGCACCGGGGGTTTGGATCTCATCCCTCCATCAGAATGAATCCATCCATTCAGAGCCCACATTTCCCCAAACAGAGATGGATAAATTTTATTACAGAATCATAGAATCACAGAATGGTTTGGGTTCGAAGGGACCTTGAAGATCATCTAGTGCCAACCCCCCTGCCATGGATGGGCAGGGACACCTTCCACTAGACCAGGTTGCTCAGAGCCCCGTCCAACCTGGCCTCGAACACTTCCAGTATCATCTCCTAGTTTTTAGGCTACATTCTCACTTCAGCAATACAACTGCTAAACCACAACTTACTGGGTGGTACAGGACATAATTGAAGCCTCAAACCTGAACTGGGGCCCGAGATTACTTAGTAACAGTACATAGAATATCCAGGGTATCTTCTAATGAAACTTCACCTGCCCTTTAAGTGACAGGGTTTTTTTGTTTGTTTGTTTTTGTTGTTGGTGGGTTTTTGTTAGTGTTTGTTTTGGTTTGGTTTTTGATTTTAGGTTTCTTTTTTGTGGTTTTGTTCTGTGGTTTTTTGGTTTGTTTTGCTGGGGGTTTTTTGATGGTTTTGTTTTTGTTGGGGTTTGTTGGTTTGTTTTTTTAATCTCCTGGGATGCAAAAACAACTTGAGAAACGGATTTTTTCAATTTAAAGCTCGAGGTTATCAGTCTTCCTTAGAGCCTCCATTACCAAGAGGACTCCAAAATCCTACTTCGTCATTCTGAATTTTATTTTTTTCTTTCCAAAATAGGAGAACCAAGAGTGATTAACAATCTGTTTATCAACAAATAAGCCTCGGTCTTATTTAAAAAATTAGAAAATTAAACTTATGTTAAGACTTCAAGATCAGTTAAATCCCATTAAAACTAGGTAACTGTTTGCAAAGAATAACTTAAGAAAACAGGCAGCACGACCGATCAGTTTTAGTCTATGTCTGCCTGGAATCAGACATTTCTTTCATACAAAGCTGTTAAAACATGTTTCATTGTTTTATTTAACTTCTATCATTATTTCCTATAATATAAACACACTTGCTATGTACCATATTAAAAAGTTTATAGGGTGTTAGAACTTCTAGGGTTTTACAATACTTCTAGATAAAAATCTTACTCTTGATCAGCACATCGTATTTCCTGTAGGTTTTTTCCACAATGCCAAGGGCACTTTTTAAAGGGGGGAAAAAAAAAAAAAAAGTCTCTCCTGTATACTGTTGTTAACATTTTGCTAGCCTATGGAGACTTATTTTGAATAAGCGTTCAACCCTTTTAAAGTCTCACATAGTGTATGGTCACATTTCCCTCAAATAACTCTTCTGAAAATATTATTTTGGAAAAGCTATGAACAAGACTGAACTTCTGAACTTACTATTTGCAATAAATAACAGACCCTGACGGTATAATAGAAAGTTCTCTATTTTCACCACAGAAGACACACTGAGCTTCCTTTATTTCCTCTATGAAAGATTTGTTTTATTTTTTACTCTGATAACTTTTAAAACCTTGAAGTAAAACAATCATAAATATGTTCCCACTTGACATTGCTGGCAAGAGTTGATCAATAAGTCACTGAAGTCAATGGAAACTTCTCCAACCATTTCAAAACTTTTTGGACAACACCTATTCAGTTCTATAGAACATTCTACTTGCTTTTCTCCTAATTTACATTATTCATGTTCAAATTCTTCATCCCACTACAGAAAAGAAATAGGAGGACTAAAATGAGTATAAAAGTTCCACACATTTGTTGGTTTGAAAGTATAAAATACAAATTGCTGAAAATCAAGCTCAAATAGACCCTATAAAAAGAATCAAAAGAAGCAGGGAAAATATCGGTTTCCCTAACGTTTTTAAGAAGGACAAGATACAAACTGGAACAATGCTCAGAAGCAATAATAAGGTAAAGGCAAAAGACAGCGTAGGCATGATTTACAAAACACATTAAAACTTCACCTCAGTTGTCATCGGTAAGGAGAAGCACATAGGCACTGAGAGAAATTAAAACAACTACATCCCATTTTATCTGAAAATCTCAAAAGAGCATTAAGTATTTTAATTACAGGGGACCTGACTCATCACCTGCTCAGAATCAGTACAAAGAACATGTCAAGATGGTAAGATTTTCATTTTAAACTGTCACATTATGGATATTTGCTTAGGCTGGAGCATGAAGAACACAGCTTTGATCTATTTACAAAAGACAGTTAAATAGCAGAGCAAGTTTGACAACCACAGACTCATTCAACAGTTGATATACTAAAGTGCAAATCTGCAGAAATACGGGGCGGGGGGGGGGGGGGGGGG
>JMFS01064552.1:0-19566 GCA_000699545.1 Podiceps cristatus
GCGTCCCGCGGCAGGGAACGCCGGCCGTCAGCGCCTTGCTCCGCGCTTTCCCTCAGCGGTAACCACGGAAGGGCGCTGGGTGCGTTTAGTTCGAAAAGGCGTCTGGAAATGAGCAGACGAAACGTAACGCAGCCTAAAATTTAAATCACCTGACGTCTTGATTATCTTTTATGTTGCCTTAGAACGTTTCCTCTCGCTTTGGATGTTGGCTCTGGAAGAGGTTACATAGCTCAACATTTAACCAAGGTACTGACTCTTCATACTTTAAAGTGTTTAAAATAAGTATATACTTATCTCTCTGTTTTCAGATAGAGCTCTATTGTAACTTAAAACAATGCTCTGGCTCTTGATGAGGTAATTCCTTTTTTTTTTTTTTTTTTTCCCCCCCCTTTCATAGTTGTAGCTACTGTCCAAAGATGCGTGTTGTGCAGGCCGTCACTCCACCTGCCTAGTCTCCAGTGGCAATAGTAATGCAGGGGAAGCTGTCGGCTGTATCACAGTTAACCTTTAGTCTTGAGTAGGGATATGCATGGTTTTCAGCCAACCTTTTTTGGAGGCACTTGGTTGTTAAAAAGAAGTATCATTATGGAGGCTCCTAAATGGTGAGCAGTTTACCCTTTGTGAACTGTGCTTTATTGGCTGTTAATCAGTAGTTTATATCTGACTGAACTTATACCCAAAAATGCAGAATGTGTTTTCTGTTACTACTTTTACCTCAGGTATTCTCCCTGGGAGCAATTGCTAAGTATTATGCTGGGGGAAAAATGCTTTCTGCTTTACATAAAGTTTTATCAAGTGTTAAGGAGATTGATTCCAACTTAATATAAATATGTGTAAGCGTTCCAAAAAAAAAAAAAAAAAAAGACTAACATCAACTTATAAAGCAACTTAAATATTTGATAGACTTTTAAAATTTTGTTTCAGGAAACCGTGGAAAAACTTATTCAAGTTGATATTGCGGAGAATGCTTTAGTAAGTAGCTTTCTGAATGCTAATGTGCTTCAGTTCCATAATACAGGAAAGCAAAAGAAGTGAGTTTCTCATGTTGTTTTTCTTCTAACCAACATTAGAAAAATGCCAGACAATCTGAAATCCCTACGGTCAGCGTTGTAGCTGATGAGGAATTCCTTCCTTTCAAAGAAGATACATTTGATCTTGTTGTTAGCAGCTTAAGGTATGCATTAATCATTTGTTTACATTTTGTTTTTTGGTTGAAGATGTTAATATTATTTGAGAGTAATGTTAATGAGGAAAAAAAACCCAGTAAATAGTCCATTAAACAACAATAAGCCATGCTGTATGAAATGTCCTCATTTATTTAGTGTGAGTACGCATTAGGAAAAACTGCTGTTCTGATGGTTCTTACTGGTTTATTTGTTTTCCTTCTTCAAGCCACGTGTAGCTTCTCTCTTTTCCGCATTTTGCCTAACTAGTTTCCAGGACTTGCATCTTTTCAGCTGAAAAAAAAAAAAAAGGCGGCTATTTGTATAAACTTTAGTTTTTATTCAGTATTACTTTTAGGCAGGCATTTCAGAACTTTTTCAAGTTGATAAACTAGGTTGTTGCTTTGGCTTCTCAAACATACCTAGATAGTGTAACAATTATTTGCATTCACTACATTTTATTTAATATGCAGCTATAAAATGTCCACTTCTGTTGTTTCAGTTTACATTGGGTGAATGACCTTCCTAGAGCTTTTAGAGAGGTAAGAAACTGTTTCTTAGTACTGAAAAGCAACACTTGCCATTACTTGCATTCAGAATGCTCGATATTTCCACACCTTATTTAAAGAAGAGGCACAGAAATAACTTGTGTTGCAAATGAGTATTTTTTTTGTAGTATTTTTGCAGTTTGAGGAGCATCAGTTGATATTTCTACTAATCTACTGTCTCAAATGAATTTGGAATAAGTAACTGTAAAACAACTGTTTGTATAATCTCAACAGCTGAGATCGTGGTAACGAACGTAAACTCAATGCTATTGACTTCATTATGTGTTTGTTCTTACTACTTGTAGTACAAGAGTTTTCTACATCTAACTTCTCCAGAACTGGTTTATGGAACTTGTATTATTTTTGTTTCTCAGCTCTTTATTTTTAAATAGAACTTAATCAGATACAGGTTTTTTGATTTCTAAATGAAGAAAATACTTGTTATGGACAGAAGATTAAAAGTGTTACTGAAAAAAAAAAATAGATTTTGGATTATTTCAGCTCCTTTCTGCAGGTGAAAACTTTTTCAAATCAGGTTATTTGGGAGCAGCAGTGTCATGGTTTAACCCCAAACGGTAACCAGACCACGCAGCGACCACGCAGCTGCCCGCTCACCCCTCCCCTCCCTGGTGGGGTGAGGAGGAGAATCAGAGAGAGAGAGAGTTCTCTTGTGGGTTGAGATAAAAACACCTTACCAGGACAGCAAAGAAAAAAAGATGAAAATATATTAATTGTAATGATAATACATAAGGATAATAAAATATATAAATGAACAATGCACAATTTCTCACCAACCGATGACCGATCCAGCCTATCCTGAGCAGCAGGCAGGGAGCAGGGATATTCCCCCACAGCCATCCCAGAACAGCAAGTTCCAGAGAGATAAGGAGGGAACAAACAGCTGAACAAACAGGCCCAAAATAAAACAAATGAAAATAAAAGTTACAAGAAGGGAACATGAACAGAAAATGAACCAAACAAGGAACCAGAGCCAGGGGGCAATGGCTGACCCTCACTCACACCGGCTATGCCATGGAATACTCTCTTTGGCCAGTTTAGATCAACTATTCTGGCCGTGCCCTCCCACGTGTTTGCACCTGCACATCAGCAAAACTTGGGAAACTGCAAAATGTCCTTGATAATTCAGCAGCAACAAACAGCAGCAGTGTGCTGTCACCATTTTTTGCATATTAAATCCAAAATACAGGAGCTGCTGAAGACAAAACTAGCTCCGTCCTGGCTGAAACCAGGACAAACAGCAAGGAATATTTTAACTGGTTTGCTATTTTCTCATTTATTTCAAATTGGTCAGTCACTACAGTGCTATTCTATCACCTGTTGGTGCGAATAGGAGTACTCTGCTGTTATGGAGATAATAAAAATAGAAATCTGAATGCCATGCCTGCAGTACTTAAAGAAGAAAGAGCTTGGAAAGAAAGATATCATTTTCTCTGGCATTTGTGTTCTATGGAGTGTCAAATATTTTTCACCTCTGCAGTAAAAATAACTGATGTATTATGATGTCCCATAACGGGGAGGAACTGGGGTTTTGGGTCAGCTTTCATCATGAAGGCTTATTTCCTACATTGGGATCACTGGCTTTAACTAGTGGAAACTACCTTCAACTGGTTCAATTTCTTACCTGTCAATTAAAGGCTTCTTTATTAGCATACAAAAGGTAGCTTGATTAATACTTAATTAAAAAGCAGTTTAAAAGATTTTTGTTTCACATCAGTTAGGTGAATGGAAGCTTTTGCTGTCTTGTTAGACTGATCATGTAATATGGCTCCTCTGGTTATCTAAACCAGGGATCATTGCTAATTTTAAAAAAAAAAAAGCATGAATTTATTCGCCTTCTCAGTAGGAAGGGGGCTGGGACTTACTAGACAAGAAAGCAACTTGTCAGCCTTGGTATTCAAGTCATGATATTGCTATTCTGGCTGGTTAAAATAAGTAGGGTTTAACATAAGAATTGCATTACTCTTTTGTGTGTTCAGAAGTGCAAAAGTCACTACTGGAAACTAAGGCCTCCATTTCTCTTAAGCCATTGAAAAGTATTTTTGCTGTCATCATCTGAGAAAGTAAAAGTAAGCAGAAGCTATCTTAATTTACCTTCTTTGCAGAAATAGGTTAATTGAGGATATTGTTTTAGGAGTATTTAATTGAAAATAGTTTTACTCTTGACTTCCAGAATGCGTTTTGTGTTTCCTGATTGTAAGTGTGATTTCTGGGCATTTGCTCTTTCTCAAGGACAAATAGTCACTTTTCAGACAAATCACTTATTTTGCAGTGTTACCAAAAGCTTTGGCACAACTTGCCTTGTGGAATACAGTCATTTTTAAAAATCTGTCACAACTACCATAATGATTGCTTTTAAGTTCATTTTTAAAAAATGCTAAAATCTTAGGTAGGCTCAATAACAAATAACTTTATTTTTTCTTCTGTGCTGTAGATTCACCAAGTTCTTAAGCCAGATGGAGTCTTCATTGGTGCAATGTTTGGGGGAGACACTCTGTATGAGCTTCGCTGCTCTTTGCAGTTAGCAGAATTGGAGAGAGAAGGGGGTTTTTCTCCTCATGTGTCACCGTTCACTGCTGTCTCTGATCTGGGACATCTGCTGTCAAGAGCTGGCTTTAACACCCTGACTGTGGTAATTATAAATATGAGATCAATCAGAACATTCCAGAGCATCAGAGCTACTGGTACTTAAAAGAATACTGTTTACAAATGTATTAGTAATGCACTGCTTCCATCTGTGTGTTGTGCACCTTGCTGACTAAGTTTCTGAAAAAGCCTGGGCTGCTTCTGTTCTTGGCTTCACTGTGATTAATGAAACCAACTGAAGTGTATCTTTGGGTAGTGGCCCAGTAGAATTTTGATGATCGCCTTGGAGAAATGTGTCAGAGAATGTTAGACCTGCTTGGAAAAACTTGAGACACTCTTGCTATTTCTTTTAAAACAAACAAACAAATGCCAGTGCAGTTAAAATTTCATTGCAATTGGGGTATTAAACAAAACTGTTTAGAACTGTTGAGACGGTGTATTCTTCAGAGAAATGCGCAGTCTGAACAGAAGTGGCAGATGAGTAGTCTGTCAGCAGCTCTGAGGGCTAGTGTCATGCTACTCTTTTAGCTTGAGATGCCTTAAAACTGACCTCCTCAATTCCTCTAGGATACTGACGAAATTCAAGTCAACTACCCAGGGTTGTTTGAGGTTATGGAAGACTTGCAAGGCAAGTATATACTTTGTGGAAACATACGTGTTTTCTGTATGGAAGAGTTTTACTGTGTGTTTCTTAACTCCAGATCATAGAATAGTTGGGGTTGGAGGGACCTCTAAAACCCACCTAGTCCGCCTCCCCTGCAGCGAGCAGGGACATCTTCAACTGGACCAGGTTGCTCAGAGCCCCGTCCAGCCTGGCCTTGAATGTTTCCAGGGATTTGGCTTCTACATCCTTTCTGGGCAACCTGTTCCAGTGTTCCATCACTCTCATAGTAAAAAAGTCCTCCTTTAAAAACTATAAATAAATAATAAATAAAGCTGCTTATAACAGAGGAAGCATTACTTTTTTCCTGACCTCTTGTGAGTCAGGAGATTATGCCTGTCACCAGACAAGTCGGGAAGCAGAAGTCAAATATTTGCTGCTTCGTGGTCTGCTATGAATTGTCTGCTTCCCTCGTAGTCACACTCCCATTCTTTGTGAGCCTGCTCAGTATAAGCTGCTGAGAAGCCCTGAAAGGGAGACAGAAGCATATATCCCACATGCTGACTGTTCCTATGACCTTCCGTAATGATCAGGACATTCAGGAAACTGCTTTGGAATGACGATAAATAGACCTTCAAATTGGAATCTGCTGAGGAACTCAAAAAGCACTTGAGGTGCTTAACCATTGAGTTAGTATTCTGACTACGTTTGTCCTGGATTGTGAAGTCGTATTCATATGCAGCCAGTTGTCACTTACAGAGCAATTCAGGGCATGCTCTCACTCTGAATCAGCTGCTGTTGTTTAGAGTAATTCCTTAATGAAAATAAAACTTTCATTCTCTGCAGAAACATTCAGACGCAGTAAGTAATTAAAGAGATTAGAATTGTGGTTATTTTATTTCTTGTTAAAAATCTCTTGGGATAGTCATTTTGATGCTTATCTGTTAAGAATATGTATGAGTGGTGTGTATGAATAAACACTGTATTTGTGCTTAAAATATACTAGAAAATCTAAATGCGTGAAGACTCGGGATGAAGAGTAATAATTTGAGATCATTCCTAGCAATACACGCTGAAAATTTCAAAGCGTTGGCATTAAAAGGCTCAGATTCTTATAGGTAAGAAACTCACCTAATTATTTGTGGTATGTTGTTCTCTCTTACAGTGAGTTTCAGAGAATTCTATACTTACTCTGGTTTAATAAAAATCTGTTGTTAGTGCATGACACTTAACTGATGGCATATGCTGTATCTTCTTTTTCTTAAAGCTAAAACGTATTTTTAGGTATGGGCGAGAGTAATTGCTCTTGGAATAGAAAGCCTCTGCTACACAGGGAGACAATGTTGGCAGCTGCTGCCATATACCGAGGTAAGTATTTGAGAGGTAATGAGTTAACCCGAGTTGACTTTAAGAACATGTTTTCTGTGTCTTTTTCTCTGACCTCTGTGTAAATAACACATTCTGGAATAGAACAAAATACCATTTTTGTACAGATATTTTTAACCTCAATTATATTGACAGCATTTGAACTATGCTGATGCACCAGTATGAGATATTTTTATTGTCCCAAATCTTTCACCGAGAGTCATTAAGATGAATATATCGTACTTGGTTCTAATGTTCTGAGAATTAAGTATTTCTTAGAACTGATGTTCTGTGTACCTTTTTTTTTTACCTCCCTTTACCGCCCTAACAGAAATGTATGGAAATAGCGATGGCTCAGTACCTGCCACATTTCAGATCTACTACATGATTGGCTGGAAATTCCATGAATCACAGGTAATGTGAAGCTGAACTATTTTCTACTTGAAGGTACTTTTTAAATTACTGATGCTTTAAAAGCTTTTTTACACAATATTTTGACTTAAAATTACATATTTTTTTAATTCTTTTTTTTTCTTAGGCAAGACCAGCCCAGAGAGGATCTGCAACAGTTTCATTTGGAGATCTGGCAAAAATAGATGGACTTCTTTCACGAGGGAAAAAATAGTTGTTCATCAGAAATAATAGTTGTCTTGAAGATTCATTCTACGTGAATACATGCTCTCCCGACTTCTGATAAAATTACTATAATGTAATGCCCATTCCAGCATTTCTGTATCACAGATTGCTCCAAGTATGAGTGTCAAGTCTTGAGTGTATATCACCCTGCATTTGTTTTTAATTATTCCTAAAGGATGGTAGATCATAATAAAGACAAGTACTTGGTGGCAAGTGTATTTGTAAGACATCCTATAAAATATCAGCAAATACACAGATCTAAATTATTATGATCTTTGTGGGCTGGAAGTTGTGGGTAAAAAGTTACTGTCAATTATTGCTTGAAATTTGAATGACTTGTGTATCAGGAAGTGGTTAAGTTGTGTATTATAAAAATATCTCGGGTTGCTGCCCTTCACCTACAGCCCTCCAATTCAATTACTTTTCCTTCCACCCCCAAAGCTAGAAATGTTTCTGAACGTGATTGGTGAGCTCAACCATAAAGTAAGTTTGATGCTGCACTGTAGCTCTGACAGAATGTACATACCAGGATTTGACTTCAATTACTGAAAGGAGCAGCAAGCAGAGGAGTCAGCCAGCACTCCGGACGTGTATGTTTCAAATCAGTTAATTAGCTTAGAATTGGCATTCTATGGAGTTGGTACTCTTCTGGAGTTCCATGGCATTTTGTTACCTGTTCCTTTATTGCATATCATTTGAAAAATTAAAGGTGATACTTATCTAAATATTCGTTCAAAATAACATTTACACATTATTTTCTGCTTTTTTACTATCAGAGGTTGAAAATGATGAAGTGTACTTTTTTCTCCTTAGTTGTGATACGGAGCTATGAATTTTCTTGTATATGGCTGTATTACCAGAAACTGGGATTAGTTACCAATAATTGTAATTAGTTACCGTTAAGCAGAGGTGTTTAGAAAAAAAGACTTACGCAGAGATTGCAGTTGACTGTAGTACTGATAGAGAACGGTAGAAACGAGAAGCATGAAGACGACATAAGGAGGTATACCATTCAGTCAGTTTTGTCATTGTATCTAGGTGGTGTGTCAATACTGGTGAAACGAAAGCTGCTCTAGGCTGGTTGTAAGGAGAGACTCCAGCAGGTGGAGTGTGACAGGATGGAGTGGCACAGACCAGATAGGCAAGGTAGGCAGAAGCCCTTCATTTTCTGTCAGGGATTATTGAATTATGATTCAAAGACTGATACAGATATTAAACTTACCTCCTACTGCTTATGCAATATTCAATTTTCAAAAGAACAGAAATGCCATTTAAAAAGGAACTATTCATGCAGTATTCAGCTGGCTAAAAGATTGATTTGAGGGTCTGATTTGGGGGTTTATCTGCCAGGCTTTGAATAAGAAATGAGCAGATAGGGAGGGCAGGAATATTCTGTCTTGCCTTTGCTTTCAAGCCTAATCCGTAATTATTCAAGGGGAATGAGTTCATCTTTCATTTTCCTTAGAAAGGAACAGTAACCCTCCTGGAAAAAGGGAGAGAGGCTCTAAGTGGCCTGATAACCTGTAGTCCTTAATCTTAAAACTAAATCTAAAAGAAGAGCTTGTCTGCCTGAGAGCCTCCATTTTTTTCATAGTACGTCAATGGACTTAATACAAGATACAGCATCTCCCTACAGGTCTCCTCTTGCTGAAATAAAATTCACTTATTTCAAGGGGAAGCTCTCCAGTTTCCCAGATGCAGGTTTCTATGAAGTTGTGTGTCAAATGTCTGTGTAACTTCATGCATTTTTTGCCTTAGTAGGTTTAATTTCCAGTCACATGAGCTGGCGATTGTGACTCAGATGTGTCAAGGGAATGAGGAGGTGGAATGTGCTGGGTACATGTTAATTGGAGAAGTGCTCCTGCTGTGCTTGTTTGGAGCAGTCACTTAAGGTACAGAGAAAAGGAAGGATTTCCAGTTCTTTGATTTTATATTCCACAGATGGAATCTATAAACATTAAAATAGGTAAGAGTGTGGTTTGGTAATGGGGGAAGGTAGTTTCTGAACAGGGAGAAGAGTAATTTTCTTTGCTTGGAAGAAAAAAAAATACAGATATTCAGTTAACTTGGAGAAGAGTCGGGGAGTAATGAAAGTGGGGAGTCATAAATACGGCATTGGAGCAGTGTTGGTTGGAATTAGGGAGCATGCAACTGACAGGTGAAGTGTTCGTTTCCCCGGCTGCCTACATTTGAATAACTGCCTTTTATGTGTGTTTTTAACTGCTGGTTGTTTTTTTTTTTTTTTTTCCCCCTGTAGTATTTCTTCTTGGAATTCTGTGTCGCTCTGGTTTCCACTAGTCACTTGCTTTCTATTATGAATACCTTTGAAAACAGTTAGCTTAGTATAAACAGATGTTGTTGTCTCAAGGCTCTGTTGTATTTTGATTCTCTTTCAGAGGCTATAGTTTTCTGAAATTGTTATGAGGAATGTGGCTGCCAATTGCTAGTTTAGAAATTATTTTAAACTCGTAAGCGCATGTTAAAAAATCAGCTTTTGCAAAGTAACTTCTAAAAAGTAGTTGCTAAGGTGATACAATGTGTCTTGTAAGCTTTGTTTTAAAAATCTTTGTGTATAATGTGGAATGCTTTTCTCCTGACTACAGAAGAAAGGAAAAAGAATTCTGGGAGATAATGATTTTGACTAATCAAAAGTTAAGAGCCCATAAATTTTTAAAAAAACCCCAAAGTTTACAAGAACATTTACACTTAATAAACATGAGTATTTTTGAGCCTCAAAAAGCTGCTGAGGGTCTGAGTCACAGATCAGTGAGCCTGCTTGTTCAGTCTCTTTGATTACAAGATCTGTCAATGTATAGTTTTATGCAAGTCTACTTAAGATGTAGGGTCTCATTATCATCCCTATATTTTGTAATCTAAACATTAGATTTTGCAGTTCCTATGCTTTCAAAAGACACTGAGAATTTATGAAGTTAAAACATGGGAAAGGACTCTCAATTACCTCTAATTTATAAAAGTGTCATCAGCAGAAGTTCTGAGGCAAACAATATAAAATTAAATTTAACTTTTTTTTTACTCTGCTTAAATAAATGAATATGACACTTTCGTCAAATGTTTTCTAGAAGTGAGCTAGAGCTAAACTTGTTGGTGCTCAACTAAGTTGTGGAGGGAGAAATACACCAATCTTTCGTATGGTGTTTAATTGGAATTTCCTGATGCAAAGATGGGATCTAGTGGATTAAATTCATTAGAACATCGTATTCAAGAAGACACAATAAGAAATCTAGCATATATGTTAAACCTTTTAAATTTTCATTTGTCTAACCCAAGTATTTAATACCCACTTTTCAGAGACATGATCGATTTTGGTCCAGGTTTTGGAGCCATCATTTGGTAGAGTTATTGTAGTGGCTTGTTTGGAATCAGTTTGACTACTTAAAGCAAAGGTGACCTGTATAGCTAGTTGGTTGACTTCCTGAATATCTCAGGTGCCTTCTGGTGAAGGAAAAGGAAAAAGAGAATAAAAAGAAAAAGAGAGAGAAAAAGAAAAACCTGAGACAGTTAAGTTTTAGCTGAAGGCTGCATATCAGTGTGAGGTAAAAAACACTGAAGAGAATGCATGGGCTGTTTGTAGGGGAAAGCAACTTGTGTCTTAAATCAAGTTAGAATTAAAGTGCTTTTATTTATTAATAGCTTGTAATTACCTGTTATACATGCAGGATGAATACCAGCAATTTAACAGATAAATGGCTGTACTAGACCCTTACAAAACCTTAGGAGACCGCTTCAGGTATCTAAACATCTGTCTACAGCAATTCCCCCAGAAGTTTCCAGTATTATGCTCACCTCTATCCCTTACAGGGGGATACCCCCCTCTCTTAGCAGGAGATTTGGGTTATAAAAGCCCACCCTCTCTATATGCATTTCCTTTGGAGACATGGGTGCTGTACCTGCACGTGTACCGGTGCTGTTCCCTGCACTCCACTAATCCACCCACCTGTTGGGACAGCACCCCACAAGGTGGTGGCAGACACCCCAGGCACCGTCGCTGCTTGTTACGCCCTGGACTGTCAGCCCACTGGCAGGCATGCGGGCTCCTCTGCCTGCTGGGGAGGGTGCTCCCTCAGGCCTCCACAGAGCTTGAGGTGCCAGGGGGGCATCTTCGCAGTATCAGACCAGGTTTTGACTTCTGCTCGCTTCTCACTGTTAGAAATGGTTTTTTCTGCTTGATTTTCAGCTGACCCTTATTTTCCTCACCTGAGGTCTCTTGGTAACTGCCTGGTTACTGTTTAGAGTGGCTTGATGGTTGTCTTCATTTTCAGCCTTACCAGATTTTGAGCAAACACTCTGTTATGGATATTGTGTTCACACACATTGCACTCAGATTTCTGTCTTAGCAGCCAATGTGGTCCAGGCTTTTTTGCGAAGAAGAGGCCATGTGGATTTCCCCCATGATTTGGAGCTGTTTTTTGGGGTGCAAGGTACATTCATAAAGTAGGAGACTTCTCAGAAAAAGTGTTTCTACTTGGAAACTTATGTTGGAGCGGTGATGATGAATACTGGAGAATCTTCCTTGGCCTCAAAGGACAGGATGCAAGGCCTATCAAAAGGCCATGATAGGATGGAATGTATCCCAGTAAAGCAGTTTCCTAATGATAGCGGTTTCCATACTTCTGATCAAATATAATTTCTGGTGTCATGGATGACAGAACTACAAGGACGGAAGTGCGTTGGATGCGTTTCTGCTGTATATAAGACTGCCTTTTAGCCACATGACAACCTAAAAAAAAGTGACTGTTTTACATAATGCATGCATTGATTTAATTGTTGAAGCTGTAACCTTAAACTTTTTACTTCTCAGGTCACGTGCCCCAATATTAAGAAATTATTCTGTGGAAATACTGTTCAAAAAGAACAATTTGCTAAGGGAATCTAATAGGTAACAAGTAATTACATCTGGTAGACATCTAATGGGGTAGTAACTTCAAATTTTTGTTGATTCTGGAATTGCTGTACTCTGTTTTCTCACTGAACTGAGCCACTTACAGATGTAAGTAACACTCCTTTTTTCTATCTCCTCCAACGTCTCATATACTGCTTCAGCATCTAGGCCTCAGGTGCATCCATTCTTCCCAAAGGCTACTTGAGGGCCATTAAATCTCTCATTTCTTTTCTATTATGTATTCTATTTTCCTTTTGAGAAGATCTGTAAGTTTATTCAAGTTCTAGAATTATTCACTGCTTTAATTTGATGCAGAAGTTGCTGACACTTGCTATAGGACTTTTGATGTTGTTTCTTAATATCAGAGTTGCTTTCACTTTTGTAATTAAAAGTGTAATTCCCATAAAGTACCACTTCAGATTTGATGATTATATTCCCAGACAGTACCTTTCCTGATGCAAAATCAGAATGCCCAAACTTCCAGGAGAAATATTGCTGTTGTGAGGCAACGACGGTAGCAAGATTTAGTTGGTGAACTAGTGCTGAACTTCATAGGTAGCCAGGTTCAAAATGTAAAGCAAAGTCATAGCTTAGTATATGCATAACATCCCATCCGTGCCTAACTTTTTGCTTGTAAAATTCTTCCGTTACCTACAGTTATTTCTGGAATTCCAAAAAAATAGCAGAAATGTAGCTACTGCCAAAAAGTTTTGTTAGTCACACCTCCAACAAAGCATTCGTGGATTATTTTGCCTACGGGAGTCGATTTAGAAGGCATTCTCAGGAGGAGCTGTGGTGCTGTCACAGGCTGTTCAGTCAACAGACTTACAGCACTTGTTTGATGCATGGATGACTGATCTTTGATTACCACCTTGCACAAAACAAACTAAAACAGCTGTTGTTTTATTTATATGTGAGCTTTCCAAATAGTAGCTTACAGATTGGGTTTTGTGGGTTTTTTTTTCCTCTTGGCTCAGTGAATACTGTATGGAAGGTGGAACTTTGGACACTGAATGGATTGGATGATTGCATCTATATTCAGGACATTTTACAGCATGGTGGCTGATACTTTTTGGTAGCTGGGAGTTAATTATCCCTTATTCAGAAGATGGAATTTAATTTGTAGTTTCTATAACTCTATGGTTAGCCATTTCAAAGATACAGAATTAAAAGATGATAATATGATTATTTATTGGCCTCTGAGATACGTTTGGAGTAGACTTAGTTGTTCCGCTTTGGGACAGGATTCACGTTTATGAACACAAAGGCTTCATAAGTGCAGGGAAGCGTTTATCTGCAGCTCCCTGCAGAGAGTTAGTATGTCTTCACAAATATAAAATTTCTCTCCACACTCCTTGCCGGTATTTTCTGCTGGACAGCTTTTGTTATACTAGCTTCCCTAGGTCTCTGATCAGTCACATAGAGACTGTGCATAACGTTAGACATCTTGAGCACGGAAGTCAGAGTCCCTTAGCTGTAAAAGGATCTGAGAGTTAGATGTTGGAGTACTGAGTTCTGCAGCATACAAATGCTTTTGTACACCTATCTCTTCAGATTGTACTTTGGAGTATTGCGGAATATCTCACTCCATTTAACTATACTATAAATATTATTTGTTTTCTAGCAGTTAACCATCTTGAAAACACATCAACATGACTTAGTAAGTATAACACTTGAGATGAATTTACAAATGAATCTTGGCATAAGACAAATGTATTTTAACACAGCAGTTTGAATCCCTGCTCCCTGCATATTTACTTTCAGCCTCCAGTTGATTAGCTGCTTTGTCTTCTGTACAGAAATGGCCTGTTTAATGCAGTGGGAAGTCAAGTAGAAGCCAGCATTTGTTAATGGATGCCTAGAACAGGCACAGTCAGACATTTTAAATTATCCTAACTAAGCAGTAATTCTAATTTATTTCTAAACATAGCAGTATAACAACCCAATTACCTAGTTTCCTCACAGACTGTAATAAGTACAGTTAGCGTAAAATTGGTCTATAAATTTAATGGCCAATTTCTTGTTATGTGGACATTGAAAACAGTAGCAAAAACGTGGCAAGCCATGTTAGAATCTATATAGTCACTTGCTGCCATTGGATGCTTCCTTGACAAAATACACTACTGTAAAATATCCATCAAATCTGTTCAGTACAAGGAGTTTTTAAAGTATTGGCTTTAACAGGGATGGCAGTAGAGTTGGAAGTTCCTTCCAGAAAAAAACTTTATCTGGGTTAGCAGTAGGGTTTCTTCCTTTTTAACATGGTATTAGGTTTATGTATTCAAACTTGTATGTCAGGATGTGGAAAGTATCAGGCCAATTTTATATTTGCAGCCTGGTAAGAAAAGTTCATTTTTTCTAAATGTAGAATATACACATAGATGATAAAGACAGAAAATACATGTTAATATTCTGCTGAAAGGGGAAGAGGAGGCTGGAGTCCCACAGCTGATACAGAGATTCTTAATGCATGATTCAGGCAGCTGCTGCCTCACACAGCAGTTGTGCCCTTCGTTGGATATGACCCCATGTGGGGCACTTCCAAATTTCTAGCTGGTATGACCGGACACGTTTTCCTCTTTTCTAGGGCTGCTTTGTTTATGGTGGGAAATTCTCTTTGTGACAGAATTCCATATAGTGCAGTAAATAAAACTGGGAAAGACATAGCTAAGTTGCAAAGACAAAAGTGGTGAAAATTACAGGCTATGACAACATGTGCTTTGTAAAATGTGAAGTTTTTTCCACTTTATTCCCTAGAGCATGAATAAACAAAGCAAGCTCCCCGAGGTTTTCATGATAGACTTTTGATTTCACCTCTCCTGTGCAAGCAGGCTTTACTGGAAAGAGGGATGAACGTAAGAGACTTCTCCCTGTTGTGGACTTCCCAATCGTGAAAATGCTTTAATTACTTCAACAGTGCATCCCTTTTAAGAGTACTTTTTTTACGTAATTCTGTCAAGTACGATGAATAAAATTATAACTGGACTGTGAAAGTAGCAGCAAGTTATTTTTTGTGCCTTAGAACACTGCCTTTTGTTGGGATTTATGCCCTCTCACACTTTTTCCTACCTGATAACTGTACAGCACACTTGCCTGTCTCTCTCTTTTGCCTTATAACACTAACTGAGCAAATGGAGTAGTGAGGCTGATACTGGGCTGCTTTTGTGGACTGGTGGGCCACTGGGTGTACTCTGTGGCTAGAAGCCTGCCAAACAAACAGGTAGCGTGTTCAATTTACGTGTTTGTAGGTCCATTAAAAGATGTATCTTTACATTTCTAGGATTTAACTCAAGGCAATGTGAATTATTTTATAAAAATGTATTATTTGCAGACTTTATAGGAAGAAATAAGATCTTTCAGTTCCTTAAGCACGTAATGTTGGATGTTCATATTGATCTCGGCTTAACGATTGCATTCCAGGTTAGACCCAAAAAAATTCAATGCTGTTGGACTTCTAACGTTATTCAAGAAATAGTATTTAAAAGCAGATACTACAATTTTTAAAAAGTGTGGGTGTTGTTTTTTTTTTAATTCCTGAACACAGTGTGAACCCCTCAGTGAGGGGAGAAAAGCATGGAGCAGTCCCTTGCTGAGCTGTACGGTTCTAAAATAGAAATTCTTATGCAGGAGAACTGTACTCAGGTCTTTTGTTCAGAGAGGGACACTGAAAAGGTAGGTCAAAGTTTAAAATAAATCTCTTATCCAGTAAATCAGTGCATCTCTCTTCGCTAGTAGCTAAAGAGTAAAGATGTTAATAAAGTGGAAATTAAAACATTTTTCTCCTATACAATGCTTTGGGACTGACAAAATAGAAGTAGATGTAAGCAGAAAGCAAAGCCCTCTTTCCCAAGAAGTTTCAGATGTAAAAAATGGACGCATGGGTAAGTTTGGAAGCTGGCTGCTAGGCCAGGTAAGTAAAGCGACATTATTGTTAATAAGGATATTCCTGTTGCTGTCCAATACTTGTTTCTTCTTGGCTGTGATTATTTTCTGTTAGCACAGGTTTTCACCGTCTATTAGAGGTAGAACACTTGTGCTTTGTAATGAATGTAAATATCTGTTGCAATATATGTCATAGGCCTGTGCTGTGCCAGTACCGTCTTCCACTTGCCTTCTCTTACACAACAGAGACATCATAACTAAAGGGGGAAAAAGTTACTAAATCCCATAGGCAGCTTTTAAGTGAAAAAGAGAATGTGATGTTAAGGAGATACTGCTTGGGAAGGATGCTTCAGTGTTGCAATGATGGGAACAGTGAAGTCATCTATGTTCATATAACTTTCTTAGGTCAAGAGTTTTTCTCTAGAGTCATTCTCACAGTTTTTGGGTTGCCTACAAGTTACGGCTCAAGGATGTGCGACGTAAACCCCGGCACACGGCTGTACATGTAGGCAAGTCTCTTTGTACAACAGTCAGCATTCAGAATAAGGACCTACAGTGATCCCCACTAGCCACCTGTTGAAAGTCCTGTGTAAATCTGATCTTAGTGTTTTCCTAGTAATTATCTTTTCAGCAGTGTTCTTATGGGACAGACTTTAAAAAAAAACACAAACTCCAATACAGTGCCACTAACTGATAATATCTTACTAAATGGTACATCTCAGAAATAATTTAATAGTAATGAGACCATTAAAATCAGTATTCTGTGGGCCACATACAGTTTGTATTTTAGTAAAACATACGTCTTTCATTTTTTTTATGCTGTATTTTGCAGAAATATGGAATGTGATTACTGTCTTTCCAGAGTCTAAATTTGCAGTTACTGTCACTTGTATTAAGTTGCTTTGCAGCTTGTCCAGCTCTGTGGAATACAGCTAGCTGTACGTTGATGACTATTTATGTTTAACTTTTTTTTTTTTTTTTCCTCAAAAGGCAAAAAAGGCATAATTATTTATCAAACAAAGTGAGAAAAATCTCTGTTCTGGTAAATTTTATTCAACAGTGTAGTATAAATTGACCACAGGAGAATGAAGTTAGTGATGGAAAAGAAGTGTAACTTGAAAAGATACAGCTGTAGTAGATGAACATGTGTGATAACCACAAAGACTTGCTTCTCTTACCAAGAAGGAGAATAGCAAAGACAAGAGAAGGAAACTAAGGAAAGATGGCTCACAACTCAGTCAAAACTAATGACAAAGGCTTAAAGGTATTGCCAACTTAAGATTTAAAGTCATTTTTTCTTTAACCTTATTTAATAATTAAGATTTCCAAATGTATTTTTCCATTTCACCTTTTCATGTTCTGCCTTCCCCTTTTGTACTGTAGACAACTCTCTGCTAGTTTTTCATTTTCAAGCTGTGTTGTTTAGAGGTGCTCAATCATAAATCACAATGTTGTGTTTCTTTCCATTTACTAAATGAAAGACTGCACATCATTTCTGGATTGAACGATAAATTTGGTTGCCACAAATGCTTTGGCTTAAGACTTTGACATTCATTCTCCCTCTACAGGCATTTATGTCAGGAAAACTCAATTGTTTGAGCACTCATGGAAAGTAAATGCAAGAAGTGCCTCAGTATGACTAAAGCAAATTCACTGAAAAAGTGTACATTTGTAGATGTTTTTCAGTACTTTCTCCAACAGCCAGAACTAACAACAAACCAGAAAACCCCTAACTGGTAACTCAACTGTGATCTGTAGTGGGTTTTTAGTTCAAAATTGAAGATGTGTGGCTACAGAACTGGAATAGGATTAGACATGGAAATAAGCATGGAGCTGGCTTGTGCTCAGGGGTTTTATTACTTCTGCAGAAATTAGTTGCACAGTTGCATGTAAAATCTGACAGTAGGTCATATGAGACTGGCTGGAGCAAGTCTGGAACTCTGACCTCCAGATTACTGAGTTATCGCAGTCTGTGTTTTCCTTTGCTGAATGAGTTTGTGTTGGCAACTGAGCATCAAACAGCCACTTGCTCATCTCACCCCCTCTGCCTGAGGTGGGATGAGGGAGAGAATCGGGGCAGGGGGCGGAGGGACTGAACGGAACCACTCATGGGTTGAGATAAAAACAGCTTAGTAAGACAGCAATGGAAGAGGAAATAATATTACTGATAAAGGAATACACAGAAACAAGTGATGCATAATGCAGTAATTGCTCACCACCAGGTGATAGCGCATCCCTGAGCTGCAATTCTCACCCCCTGGCCAACTCCAATTTTGTGTACTGAACATGGTGTCATATGGTATGGAATATCCCTGGGACCAGTCTGGGTCAGCTGTCCTGGCTCTGCCCCCTCCCAGCTTCTTGTGCACCTCCTCGCTGACAGAGCAAGTCCTTGACTTTAGTATAAGCACTACAACTACTTAGCAACAACTAAAACATCAGTGCGTTATCAACGTTATTCTCACACTAAATCCAAACCACAGCACTATACCCGCTACTAGGAAGAAAATGAACCCTATCCTGTCTGAAACCAGGACAGTTTGTTGCTGTTTTTTAAAGCTGGTGAATATTACCATATCCTACTCTGAAAGGGAATAGAAGGTAGAGCTACGAACAGTGAAGCTGCATGTATGGCCAGTATATAAACAATGTCATTGTTCAAAGTGGCCCTAGTCATAGGGCTGGAAGTTCCAGGTTAAGGCAGCGGGCTCCTGAGGAGTGTGCTTCTGCAAAGGAGGAGAGCTGGAGGCGCAAAGAATTCAACAATGGATCTTACTCTTAGTTTCTGTTTGCCCCTTGTTGCTCAGGCCCTGAAGTGCAAAGTTTGCAAAGTGGCTTGAAGGTTTATGCTTTTCTGTTTGGGTTTGGTGTTTGCTGTTGGCTTTTTGTGGGATTTTTTTTTTCCCAAACAGAATGAAGGTAGCTGTCCAGAACAGCATATTTGTTACAGGTCTGTATTCAGTTTGAAAGTAGAGGGATTTATGAGGGCAAAGCCTTTGTTTTGGGACATGACTCAAGATAGCATTTTTGCTTCGTCTTCTTGTTATCATAAAAAAAGCCCAAACAAAGCAGTGTTAAACAGCAATGTTTGCAGCTATGCCAGGGAAGCTGTATTGCTTTCATGGGATTGCACGTGTGGAACTGCTTAAAGCTCAAGGGAGGAAGGGAACTAAAAGTGGATGGAATCCCACTCCATTGGTCATGGTTACATCCGTTCCACAAGTCTAACTGGAGTGAGGAGTATGAAAACTCCCTTTCTCCGCTGAACAGTAGGTAGAGCGCCAGAACACTCCAAATGTATCCAGAGCACAACTCAAAATATAGATTTTCTGGGTTTACAGTTGTGTTTTAAAGCAACTTCTCTGCCCTTGCAGATAGATCTTGGAAGTTTGAAGGGACAGATGGTTGGGTCACTAACAATATGTCCATTTTCCCCATGGATTTTTCTAGCTTTTAGGCAGCCCAGAGGAAGGCAACTGTCCTGGTTTCAGCTAGGACAGAGCTAGTTTTGTTTTCAGCAGCTCCTGTGTTTTGGATTTAGTGTGTGGAAAATGGAAACAGCACGCTGCTGGTGTTGGTTGCTGCCAAACGATCAAGGACATCTTGCAGTTTCCCAAGTTTTGCTGATGTGCAGATGCAACACTGGGGAGGGCACAGCCAGAATAGTTGATCTAAACTGGCCAAAGAGAGTGTTCCATGGCATAGATGGCGTGGCTGGTACAATGGAGGGTCGGCCATTGCCCCCTGGCTCTGGTTCCTTGTTTGGTTCTTTTTCTGTTCATGTTCACTTCTTGTTATTTTTATTTTCATTTGTTTTATTTCATTTGGACCTGTTTGTTCAGCTGTTTGTTCCCACTCTCTCTCTCT